>APFE031169801.1:6414-32094 GCA_000404065.3 Pinus taeda
TTGGTTGATTCTTGATGATTGATTGATGTTCATGGATCCAGTCTGAAAATTTATGAAATGTGGTCCCTGGAAGAAAGAGAAGGTTGTAGCCTTTTGTAGGCCAGCACCTCCGTACTAGTATCTTGGCTAGTGCAAAATCTAAGAGGATTGTAGCTCCCTTCCAGGAGAAGCTAGAGAACTAGAGAGGGTTGTAGCTCTCTGCAGGTTGTAGCCTGCGTACTGGTAAAGGACTACACGAGTACATTATAAAAAAAGTTTCTAATTTAAAAGAAGATAGAGACGAATTGCAGCAGGTGGGTTTCACCCACATTGGGTTTCCACCTTATATCTTGTGTTCTTGTGTGTGATTGTCTTTCTACTCTGCTTTACTATCTCTGGTTACTGGTTATTTGATTCTGCATCACAGATTAACATTCATCATCAGAAAGATTAAGTAAATTAAAAGTCTGTTTTGTATACGCGAGTTTCCTTCTACATAGTTGTGTATATACGCGGGTTTAACTAACTGAAGTAGCGTATATCATCTGTTTTGAAAAAGGAATATTTGACTTGATAATACTGATTCACCCCCCCTCTCAGTATTATTTCCAACATGATGAAGCCTTTCAAAGGCTAGGTGAAGACTCTATTGTAATGGGATAGGGGATGTCAATAGTGAAGGCTCACTTGGATGATTTGGCTACGGTTATGGCCAAGGTGTAAAATGGAATTATGTTAGCTCTGTTTCTCCCTAGAGTTGGGATTGTTGGAATTTCTAAGTCTAACTGTTAGAAACCCTTCATGTACTTTACCAATTTATTCCTACCTACTTGTTCTGTTAATTAAAAAGTTATTTACCATGTAAATACTAGAAATAAATATAAGTACATGCTCAACACATTACAGATCATCAACTGAAGGAAACAAAACAAGCACACAAGTGACACTGTTGTTTTTGGACCAATGTCCCCGTAAAAACCCAATGCGGGAAATCGGTGCAGCGATCCGAGGGTTTTGTTATTATGTTGTTTCTGAATACAATCTGGGTGCCAAAACCGACTCACCCAATAGAGAATAATCTCGGACGTAGTACCTCCCTACTTGAAAGAAGATATTCTGGTTGAAACCCCAGATGAACACTATGACAACTCCCAGCTCCAATCTACCCCAAGAAAACCCCAACATCTACATCTAGGGGCTGCATCAACCCTTCTTGGCCCTGCATTACCCCAATAACCCCTGCGTCAACCTCTGAAGGCACTGTGTTAGCCTCTAGAGCCTCTGCGTCACCCACGCTGGTTCTCTAAGGCACTGCACAGCTCTTGACTACCTCTGTGTGGGCCCTAGTTGGCTTTGTGTCCCTCTCTCCCAGCTTTTGCACTGATTCCCCCGGTACCCTCTCTATTTCTCTGCTTCTGTATTCACTGCCCCTCGTTGCTGATCACTTATTCTATCTCTCTTAGCAAAACCCTGCTCTAGAGAATTGAATGATTGATCACTCTGGTGCATTCTCCGAGTGACTCTCAAGCCTCCTTATATACTTTTTTCGTTGACAAATCAACGACCGAGATTAAATCCCTAATCAATGGCTAAGATTAACTCTGGCTTGATCCATGACTTTTGGACCCTTCTAACATAGTTTCATATTAATGCACATTAATATTTTATTTTCCTTAAGTTTAGACTTAGGGACTCCATTAAAAATATTAATTATTTTAATATCTCCCAAATTGCTTAGAATCTACCCAAACCACTTGTGGGTATTGGAGATCTCATGTGCTTTAGCCTCTCCACCAATTTTCGTCTCTAGATCACATTCGATGCTACCCAAAATCAACACTCCCTCTTAGCGAGGATTGTGCTCTAGTAATAATCCTCACTGAGCATCACCCTGATCATCTGGCATTGGTCCCTGTCTTGATGCTAAGCCTGCTACCCAACATCCTCTGCACTGCTGCATCATGTACTGCTACCCATGGCCCTGCCATTGCCATTGTTGCATCTGCACTGCAACCCCTCTCATCATGTTGCATCGTGTTGCCCATAGCACTGCCACTGCTAATTTCTGCACTGCAGCTCAGTTACCGAGAAGTAAGTAATTGATCTCCCAACTCTGACATCTCTGTTAGGCTAGAAACACTCTCGATGTTGAAGCTCCCTCTGTCACTGACAAGTTCTCCCTCTTTGACCTTTGCGCTGCTGTAACAACTCTGTGCATCTCGCATTGTTACACACCTTTCTGTGCCATCATGCACTGGTGCAAGACTTCGGTGCCTCTCACACTATTGCTGCCTACTAGCCTCGCGATGTCCTGGGAATCCTACATTGTAGCTCCCTATATTGCTCCATTTGCATCCATCTCTACTGACATCTTCCATTCCTTCTACTCCTCTTTGGGGCTCCCATAGCAAGGTATAATCCAAGAGATTGGGTACCTCGAGGATCCTTCCCCTCATCGCCTATAGTCCTTTTGACTACAGCTCGATGTCTCCCCACTTCCGCTCAAGTGGCATGTGAGCACTCATGGCACAGTCATCATCTGTCTCCAATTCCTTCTCCTCCCTTGCTAGCGCAACTTTAGTCTCAGAAGCCTCTCCCTTACTCTTCTTCCTCAAACATTGGCTCGCATAGTGACCCAGTTCCCCAGAGTTGAAGCATTTGACCTTAGAGAGGTCCTTCTTCTTTAGTTTCTCTTGATTTCCCTCAGATGCTAGGGCAACATCCTCTGCTTCCTCCTTCTTTATTTTGATCCGCTTGCCATTGCTTCCCACCTTGCTTAGCCTTCTGATCTCTTCTTAGTGAAGAGTCGCCCACATTTCCTCCCAATCTAGATGGGTCGCCTTGCCTAGTATGCTCTAGAAAAACACCTCGCAGTCTTTTGAGACTGTGTTCAAGGTTGTTCCCCCCATCAATTCTTGATCCGACATGGCTCCTAAGGAAGCCAACTGATCCTTGATCTCCTTCAATTGACTGAGGAAGGAGTCGATCTGTTCTCCCTTTCGCATCTAGTATGACCGCAACTGATTTTATAGTAGCATCGTCCTTTGCATGGAAGTATGCTGATATAGCTTCTTTAGGGCCTCCCACATCTTATTTTTCATATTCTTCTAGGCAATGTGTGGTACTACATGGTCCTTAACCCCATCAAGGATGATGCTCTTGTCCCTCGCCATTGCATCCTCGTACTTATCTTATTAGCTAGGTCAACTCGGACCGCTATTGTCCTCAAGGCAAATTGCTTGAGACTGTTCCTCTTTAGAACAGACAAGATTATGGCCTTCCAGACTACCAATTTTGAGGCTCCATCCATTCTGTCCTAGTCTCTTACTCCATTCACTGCCATCTCATTGCTCCTCTACTCCCCTTCTGGAAGTTCTTAGTGTGACTCCCTCTGAGCCTTGATTTCCCTCCTAGAAATCCCTACGCCAATGTCGAGATGCCCCTACTCCGATTCTTAGTGCAGCTGCACTAGTGATCCACATTTCTTGGCTAGAAATCCTCGGCAGCACCTCCCTCCTCCTTGGTATTGCCTTGTTAGGTATTTTTTTTACTACAGTACCCCACCACCTTCACTCTGCAACTTACCCATAGCTTCCTAAGCCCTAGAAAACTAAAGGTTAGAGCTTCTAGGCTCTGCAAAATCCCGGCACTAGCAAAATTCACACCTCCTGGTCACGAGCGTCAATCCTTCCTGACTGAGAAATATGACTGGGCACTGCGTAGGTTGAGTCTACTCCCCTCTTCCACTGCGTTGATCCTCTTCCTGGCTCAAACTTGATGACGCAGGCACTGCGTCGCCCCTTCCTTGCTAATTCTCTGCTAGGACCAGCTTCTGTCACCCGAGACAATTGTTTTCTGCTACTACTACTCTACGTCGCTGATGTCCTCAGTTCTCATGTGATCTACAACTTGGCTCTGATAGCATCTTGGAATTTCTAACTCTAACTATTAGAAACCCTTCATGTACTTTACTGATTTATTCCTACCTACTTGTTCTGTTAATTAACAAGTTATTTACCATTTAAACACTGGAAAGAAATACAAGTACATTCTCAACACATTACAGATCATCAACTGAAGGAAACAAAACAAGCACACAAGTGACACTGTTTTTTTTGGACCAATGTCCTCGGAAAAACCCAATGCAGGAAAATTGGTGCAACTATCTCAGGATTTTATTATTATGTAGTTTCTGAATACAATATGGTTGCCAAAATCGGCTCACCCAACAAAGAATAATCTTGGCAGTAGTACCTCTCTACTCGGAAGCAGATATTTCGGTTGAAATCCTGGATGAACACTCTGATAGCTCCCAGCTCCATCTTCCCCATGAAAACACCAACGTCTGCCTCTAGGGACTGCATCAGCCCTTCCTGGCCCTGTGTTAGCCCAGAGTCAGCCAAATTACCCCTGCCTCAACCTCTGGAGGCACTGCATCAGCCTCTATAGCCTCTACATCACCCATTCTGGCTCTCTGAGGCACTATGCAGCTCTTGGTTGCCTCTGCGTGGGCCCTAAATAGCTCTACGTCCCTCTCTCCCAGTTTCTACACTGATTCTCCCGGTACCCTCTCTACCTCTCTACTTCTGTATTCACTGCCCCTCATTGCTGATCACTGATTCTATCTCTCTTAGCAAAACCCTGCTCTAGAGAATAGAATCATTGATCACTCTGGTGTGTTCTCCAAGTGACTCTCAAGCCTCCTTATATAATTTTGTCATTGACAAATCAACGGCCAAGATTAAGTCCCTAATCAATGGCTAAGATTAACTCTGGCTTTATCCATGACTTTTGGACCCTTCTAACATAGTTTTATATTAATTAACATTAATATTTTATTTTCCCTAAGTTTAGACTTAGGGACTCCATTAAAAATATTAATTATTTTAATATCTCCCAAACTATTTAGAATCTGCCCAAACCACTTCTGGGTATTGGAGACACATGTTCTTTAGCGTCTCCACCAATTTTTGTGGCTAGAGCACATCTGATGCTACCCCAAATCAACAGGCGTTTTCCGAGGGTAAACATGGTGTTATGATTGCGTGTTTTAGTTTTTTGATTGCGTTAATGTTTCTCTTAGTAAATTTGGTTTTCTCTCTAGTTAATTTTTAATATTGTATCAAATCCAAGTGTGGCTTTAGGGGGACACCTCTATTTCCAAGGGTTAATTTTTCATAGTGAAAAATGTGAAGAATTTTTCTTGTGTTTGACCGATGCATAAAGGATACTTGGACAACCATTGTTTGAAGAGATATGTCTAGAGGATAGAATGGAAAGTTATAGTTGAATAAATTTGAAGGAACCTACCTCACTATGGAAAATAGAGGACAAGACCCATGTGGAGGTCGTGTAAATAAGAAAGGAGATTAAATTGCACGACTAGTTAGGAATAGCTCAAAGATGTAACATTTTCATATCACAACGACAGGTACCAGACTTTCCAAAACATATATCGTTGGCTAGAAGAACTTCACATGTACTTGATGTGGGAATTATGACAATGCTCATTGGAAGAAAGTGCAATCTAATGAAGGAAAGATAGGTTCTTGTAGACAAGGTAGGTTCTTATAGAGGACAAAGCTTGAAGCAGTTGAGACATTTATAGACACAACTAGAGTGGAGAATGGGCTATTTGAATTTTATTATTTGAGTCAACTCTGGCAGCCACGAGTGAATGAAATTATTGGAAACGAGATAAATGGGTCCATCAATATGGTTGTAAGTGAAATTAATGTGAGAAATGCATTAGTCGTTAATATTGTAGGGGATCAGGTGAAGATAAAACCAGGGATAGGGTCACATGAGGAGAGCCATAGTGAAAAGGAAGCATGGAACCTTCTTAGATATTCTATGGTAAACTACTATGGGAGTCTCATTGGAACCATTGTTGCAAAGGATCCTACCATATCACACTATCAGGATTTTATACCTTAAGGAGTGGAGTTTATGTTCAAAGGAGAGAGTGATATCTTTAGGAATTATATGTCGCAATTATAGTTTTTCACACTTATTTTGAGCATGTCCTCCAATGCTCAACAAAAATTGACGAAGATCACAATGATGTTACAGAAGCTTGACAATTCCTAGCATAGAACATCATGAATAATGCTATTATTTGATCGCTGCATGAAACTACTATAGTGGAATAAAGAGATTATGGAACAATGTTGTATCGATTAAAATAACAACATGTGATAGAGATTGAGGGCTTGTATTTTTTATGCTACAGGAAAACATGGTCGAGAGCCATGGAAATGAATATCAAGGATGCTCACAAAGTGTTTGGAAAAATGTTTCAATGAGATGATGATTTCATTGGTGAGATGTATCCATGAAAATTATCTCTAAATAGAAGAGTACGAGGCTCGAAGCATGTTAAGGTGAGAGGATTGTAACATCAATGTTGGATCAATAAAAAAAAATTGTTATAATGGAGTCAAATTTTCAAATTGCATGTAAATAGGCATATTGTTGTAAGACCTCATAATGCATGTGTAACCCTGGGAAATTTCTAGTGATATCTAGTGTTAGACCTAGGTGATAAGGGGCAGGATAACTTGGGTATAGACTTTGAGGGGGATAAGGGATTGAGTGAACGAGGCTAACTGACTTGGCTGATTTGGTTGGATTTGGTCAAGGGAAATCCCAAGTTAAGGTTTAAGGGGGGAATTGTTAGGTAAACTTGACTCAAGGAAAGAGTCAATGTTGATTAGGTCAGCAGTGGTGGTTTTGTGCCCATGGGTTTTTGGTTTCGCATGGTTTTGTGCCCATGGATTCATGAATGAAGCATTTAAAAGGCTAGGTGAAGACTCTATTGTAATGGGACAAGGGATGTGAGCGGTGAAGGATCACTTGGCTGACTTGGCCAATGGTTTCTCCAGCAAATTTAATGGAATTCCCTTAGCTGGGATTTTTCTGGTGTTCTAGTTTTCCCAGGGTAAACATGGTGTTATGTTTGCATGTTTGAGTTTTGTTGCTATGTTAATGTTTTTCTTAGTAAATTTGGTTTTATCTTTAGCTAATTTTTAATAGTATATTGGGTAGCTTATATTCTTGTCAAATTCCCTTCTAGTCTATAGACATAAGCTAAGACTTTGACCCTACCTTTCCAACCTACTTTCCTTGGAAAAAAATTCCAGGACTAATCATCAAAGGTTTCAAACCTTGGAATATGCTAGGAAGATTTATTAAAATCATAGAAATTTGGGGATTATCCTGCAAATTCAAGGATTAACCCATTAAATTTATAGAGTTATGTGGCAAAAGTTTGTAAATTCAATGATTGACCCATTGCATTTCTATATTTGTATGGAAGAAGTTTCTAAATTTGGGGAACAAAGTCATTGGCTTCATCCCTTTGTCAAATGGATGACATGGGGGGCATGACTTCGAGCTAGTTGGAGGGAGTTTCAAGTGATCAAGTTATTATTATCAAGACATTTTGATATACTTCTCTTTCGGTTAGGTATTTCACTGCCTAGAATCCCTGATACTAATAGAACCCACATTGTCTAACAATTAACAAAGATTGGAAGAGTTTGGGAGTGGTCAAGTGATGGATCAAGACATCGGGTATTTGGTGTTAGTTGTATACCAAGAAACAATTGACATGAAACCGCTGACACTAACATAATATGACATATATGTCAATTAACATAGACCAAAAGTTTGGGGGATGACAATTAATAGATATCAACAATCAAGTATCGAGCATATGGTGGTCATGTATCAAGAGAGAAACACTCTAGTAGTTAGGGTTTACTCTCGATATATAATAAACCTAATACAATTTCTATGTGGAAAATATGGTGATATGGAATTTCCATGAGGCGTGTCATGTGGCAAGTAATGTGGTAAACTGACATGGGATAATATTTCCATGTCTCGGCAACGTGGTAACTGACTTAGTGAGAATACATGGTATGGCATGGATTAGATTGCACAATAGGAGGCCAAGTGATAAGAAATGGCTAGAGGTGACATGGGTGAATTTTTTTTAGATATTAAGATGTTGTTCCATTTAGTCTCAAGTGTGAGGAGGTAGAGCATTGGTAGTTCAAAACTCTGATACCGAGCTTTCCTCCCGATAATTTCGAAGCCTAATAGGAGCCTGATGTGGTAGACATTGATGTGGTGAGTCAAAATACACCCAAGGGGTTTCCATTTGTTAGCTATGTGGTCAGGGATGTGGTGAGGTGACATGTCATTATGATGTGGCAGCAAGGAAGATATGTGATGATGTGGCATGTTGTTATCTTGGAAAGCACTGAAACAAATGAACAGGTGGATCTTGAAGAAGAAATCATTGTGCCCTATGTGAAATAAAGAATCTTAAGAAAACATATTTGAAACAAAAGGAGTAGCTATAGAAATATAAAGAGGAGTGTCATGATGCAAGATCAAAGATGTCATAAATCCTTGAAGAAAGAGAAAAGGGTATTATTAACCTAAAGGTTCAACTATAAGAGGAAAAAAGGATAGAAGAATTTTGAGAGTCTAGTTGAAGGAAAAATAAAATAATTGCAAGAAGCTAGAAGCTAAAATTGTTTCCTTAAGAAAGGAAATAGATAAGCCAACTGCTTAATTGAATAAAGGCTTGAAGTTTGAAAAGAATACTAACATATTAGATGAAACCATCAGTTGTCAAAGGTCACCATTCATTAAGACTGATCTTGTCTATGGTAAGAATAAGAAGAATGCTAAAGAAAATTCAAATTATTTGGATAGAAAGCCACCAAAGAAAGTAGAAGAATGAAAATATAAATTCTATGTTTATCTTCTCAAAAGATCCATCTAAAATGAAGGAAAAATGAATAAATAAAATGAAGTCCTACATAAACTTGACCTTTCTCACAACGACAACATTGAAGAATTCATAATATCTTTTCCTTCAAGGTGGTTTGCACAACTTGAAACTAAAACTCCTTTGTTGGTTATTGATTTTCTTGCAATCACTTTGGTCATAAAACAATATATTGTAGAGCACATGCAAAAAATAATAAAGTATGGAACAAAAATAGAAGCACTAATGGGTTTTCAAATAAAGGCTATAATTTATTTGCCACCTTATTTGATTACAATGTTGTATGTTATGAGTGCAACAACATTGTCACATAACACATTGTGTATTATAGAATCTCCTAGACAAAAAAAAGAAGAAGACACCCTTATGAAATAATACACAAAATTTTGGAAAAAAAAGGGTAAGAAGAGCTAAAGAAGGAGAAATGTATGCCTATACAAACTTCACTTCATGCCCAAAACAAAGGAATCCAATGGTACATTGATAGTGGATTCTCAAGCCACATGATAGGTATCAAGAGAAATTTTTTCACTTTGGAAAAAATTCATGAAGGTAGTGTGATATTTGGAAATAATGCTACCACAAGGATAGCTTGAAAAGGTACTCTTAGTCTCAATAATGGAAAGACTAAAACAATAATATCATATATGTTGAAGGTTTGGATAATAATTTTTTTCATGTAAGTAAAATGTGTGATCAAGGACACATTCTCACATTTTATTCTCAAGGTGGTGAGATAAGGAACGCATGCATAGGAAATTTAGTTGCATATGCAAATAAAATATAAAATAGTGTATATATCATTAATGGGATAAAGGGAGAAAAATGTTATATGGAACCAATATATTAAGCTAGTTATGACATATAAGAATGGGCCATATGAACTTTGATACTCTAGTGAAAATCAACACCAAAGAAGAAGTGAGAGACATGTTAAATATTACAAAACCTTCAAACACTACTTGCAGGTATTGTTAGCATGGGAAGTAGATAAGGACAAGCTTCAAGAGAAATGAGTACTCAATAATGAAGCCACTAGAACATATTCATACAAATCTTTGTGGGCTTTCAAGAACAAAAAGTGTACAGGGTGAAAATTACTTCATGTTGCTCATTGATGATTACTGAAGGACGACATGGGTTGCCTTCCTCAACGATTATTAGATGCAATTGAGAAGTTTAAAGATTTCAAATTCTTATTTGAAAATGAAATTGATTTAAAAATAAAGTACTTGAGATGAAATCAAGGAGGTGAATTTATCTCAAATGAATTTGAATAGTTTTTTGAGTCATGTGGAATAAAAAGACACTCTTTTAGTTACAAGATCTACACAATAGAATAAAGTGGTAGAAAGGAAGAACATAAACATACAAGAGATGGATAGAACAATGTTGGATGGATCAAAGCTATCAAACATGTTTTGGAGAGAAGAAGTTAGGACCATAGTCTAAATTTTGAATAGAGGGTAAATCAAATTCAACAACAACAAAAAACCTTATGAACTATGGAAGGATAGATTAATAGCAATCAAATTCTTCAAATTTTTTGGGAGAAAGTGCTACATAAAGAGAGATGACGAGGATTTAGGAAATTTTAACTCTAGAGGTCATGAAGGTATCTTTCTTGATTATTCATTAAGAGGTAAGGCTTATAGATGTTACAACAAAGCATTTTAGAAATTGTAGAAAGTACAAATGTTAAAATGGATGAGGAAATTCCTTAAAATGAGAAATCACAAACAAATAAAAATCCAGAAAATAGGAGTTGCATGGAAGAAGAAGAAGAAGAAGAAGAAGAAGAAGAAGGAAAAAAACATCAAGTTACAAAGACAACATCAAGATTCATCCATAAGAATCATTAAGGAAAATATAATTATTGGTGATTAAGATACATGAGTGTGGACTAGACAAAGATTAGCAAGTGGATCATAACATGCACATTTCTCCTTTCTATTTAGAATTGAGACTACGAATTTCGTAGATGCTAGTGAAGACAAGAACTGGATTCATTCGATGGAAGAAGAGCTAAATTAAATTGAGAAGAGTGAGACATGGGAATTTGTTTAAAGACCAAAAACTAAAAATATGATTGACAACATGTGGTTTGTTTTTAGAAACAAGTTGACTGAAGATGGTCAAGTAATAAGAAATAAAGCAAGTTTAGTTTGAAAAGATTATGCTCAAGTTGAAGGTATTGATTTTGAAGAAATATTTTCCCCTGGTGAAAGAATAGAACCTATCAAATTGTTTTTGGCACTTGCAAGTTTCAAGAACTTCAGATTCTATCAAATAGATGTCAAGTCGACCTTTCTCAATGGAAATCTAGAGGAAGAAGTATGCATTGAACAATGAGAAGGGTTATTATAAAAAAATAAGGATCATGTGTGCAAATTGAAGAAAGCACTTTATGGGCTAAAGCAAGCTCCCAGAGCTTGATGTTTAAAACTTAACAAATATCTACAACAAGAAGGATTCAATAGATGAATTACTAAAAGTAGTCTCTACATCAAGAAAGAAGGAGAACAACAATTGATTATCATGGTATATGTAGATGATATTATTTCTGTAGAGGGTATTTAAAAAATGTGCAAAGAGTTAGTAATGGAAATTCAAAATAAATTTGAGATCTCTATGCTTGTTGAACAATTAGTTTTTATTGTTTTAGAGATTTCTCAATCCAACAAAGGTGTATTCATTTAACAAACCAAGTACATCAAGGAATATTGTGCATTGATCAGCACACCCATGCTCATAGGTTGTAAATTGAGTAAATATGATGAATCTGGAGAAGAAAATAAAACATTGTACAGGTCAATGATTGGAAGCCTACTTTGTGACAACATCAAGGCCATACATTATGCAAATAATAGGATTGGTTGCATAGTCTCAAGTTGCATCAAAATAAACTCTACTACAAGTAGTGAAAAGAAGATTCCTATCTAAAGGGAACCCTTGAATTTGGCTTGTGGTGCTCAAGAGGTGAATATATTACTCTAGTAGCATATATGGATGCAAACTTGGTAGGAAGTGCTTGATCAATGGAAAAGTACAAGTGGAGGAGAATTCTTTCTGGGTGAAAATTTAGTGTCTCAATTGGTCAAGAAACAATCTTCAGTTTCTTTATCCAAAACATAGGCCAAGCATATATCATTAGCATCATGGTGCACACAAGTTCTTTTGATGAAGCAAACACTGAGAAATATTAAGGTAGAATATGATAATCCAATTTCAATACTTTGTGACAACAAAAGTGGAATAAATATTTCAAAAAATCATGTTATGCACATGAAAAGAGAGTACATTCTAATCAAGTATCACTTCTTAAAAGAACAAGTAGCAGAACAAAATGTCAAGTTGAAATATATTGCCATGACGGACCAGATTGAAGATAGTTTCACAAGAACTCTTACCAAAGAGACATTTGAAAATTTGAGACAACAATGGTAGTAATATCTATCTCATCACCAAGTGATTAAGGAGAAGCACAAGTTCAGGGAAAGTCTCGGTGGATTATGTGTTTCATTACAGGATTGCCATCAATGACAAAGGGGGAGATAATTGAAACAATCTTTGTCATTGATGTCAAACGGATTATATTATTGATAGTATATACAAGTATCCAATTATATTAAAAAATGTGTTCTTTTGAAAAAGGAGGAGTCAAAAAGTGAAATAGTGGATTCAAACCCGTGGTATATGAAGCTCATGGCATTTGGAAAAATGAAATAAAAAAGGGAATTAATTATTTAATTAATGAATTGATGTCATTTTTTAATTAACATGTATTTTAAAGAAGGGTCATGATATCATATAAATTGATAAAGCTTTAGAATGAAAATGTATGTGAAAAAAATGCAGTTTGTGGAGTCAACACGTCATCTTATCATTTTCTCTATAAAGTTTTATGGACTACTTTGAATAGTTAAACATTGGGAATACTGAAGAGAGTTAAGGGGAACATATGGTTAGAATTTTAGATTTTGGTTTGCTATGATTTTGGAAATATACATTGTGGAAATCAACCTTCGTGATTAGTCTAGAAATATGCCTCAAACAAGCCATCTTAGGAGTTTTGCTATAAATTATTTTTTACAATGTTTCAGACCATCCAATTTTTAGGAGATAGAGGTGACATATCTCAATACATGTGGTAAATGTTTTGGATATTGGTTTTTTATATTTTATGAGATATTCTGTTTAGAAGTTAGGGTTCATTAATTTTCCTAATACTAGTTTTAAATAGGGAAGGTTGGAATTTTCGTTATAACATATTTTTTAGGATGTTTCAAACCATGAAATTTTGAGGAGACGAAGGATATATCTTTAAGTACATGTGATCAAAATTTTAGGAATTGTTTCATTACACTTTATGAGACCTTATGGAAGTTTGGGTTCTTTATTTATCCTCAAATTAGTTTCAAATATGTTGACTTGGAATTTTTTTTATAACTTATTTTTTGGGACTTTTTATATTGTAAATTTTTAGATATCTAAGGAGGTATACATAAGTGTCTTAGGTAAAAGTTTCAGAATCATTTTTGAAAAATCAAATATGTGGCATGTTGTAAAATTTCATTCTTGGGATGATACCAAAAGAAACAAGCTTTGGGAGACTTGTCATAAATTTCATTTGGAGATTTAAATTTTGGTTGGACTTTATGAAAGCCAAAGTAGTGAGCAGACTTAGTAATGATGGAAGGAACAATAAAAGTTGGTGAAGGTAGAAGCAACAAGTAAAAAATGTGAAGGAAAAGGTAGTAAGCAGACTCAATGAAGTATAAGTGTGTGCTCAACACATAAGCTTTACAACCAATTTTTTTTAAATTTGAAAAATTGTAAGGATGACTTGTCCATACTTCTTTAGGAATTTTACAATATATTCAACTAATGGTGATTTATTTACAAGTTAGAAAGTGATAGAGACTTCTTCTATCCACAAATATTGTTTCAAATTGGCTTTATTAAAAATGCTCCTTTCTCTTTCTAGAGCAACCTCATTCATGTGTTTTACCATGCCATTTTGTTGAGAAGTGTGTTGGACAATTGGCATTACCTAGATGGTTGGTTGTAGCAAGTATGTTTCCATTGATGCCCACTGGTTTAGCATTAAGGAGCATGCTGTTTAGGAGGAGTCCCATGGTTTTTATAGTCTCTAGTAGAGAATCACCATTGTAGCAGGCTTATTGGAGAAGCTATAAAATGATGACTATGGTGGTTGGGAGTCTCGATATTTGGAGGCATGTCCTCTGCTAGAGTTGAACTTAGATGCTCTTGGAAGTAGTCTAGTTGGATAATGCTTAGAAAGATATTTCCAACAGTATTTTTAAGTCTACAAATGGCCTCCTGGATCAGGAGTTATTGCTAGTCAAAGTTGAGGTGCCCAAAGTCTCCATAGCAGAGTTAAATATGGTTAGTGAGCCTTTGAAACACAACAAAAGTTGGCATAAATTCCAGACTCGACCAAAAGCTTGGTAGAGCCTCTAAGTGAGAGCACTGGATAGACATGGAAACAACAGATTGGGTTAGAGGATCAGAAATTATAGGTTGGCCTCGTGGGCTTATCGCAGAGAGCTCACCGAGGTGGAATTATTTTAAAGCCCTAGTCTAAACGACCCAGAAGAGAAGTATTGGGATGATGTCATCTTGATAGGTGCACCCTGGTGGTTTCAAATAGGGCACAAGTTGTAAGCATGGGGAAGGAAATGAGCGAGTGGAACCCACCTTGTTGTGATAGCTCAGAGGTGAATCTCATAAGCGATAATAAAGAGGCATCATAGTAGAATGTCGAACCTGGTAGAAGATCACAAATGGCTAAGTGTCAGGAGGAAAGCGCTAGGCTACATGGTGGGTTTACAATGGAACTAGAGACAGTCTGATAGATGGGCTTTGCAGTCTTGGAAGTGGTTTCTGACACAGTTGCTCGCGTAAAAAAATGGCAGAGAGCTCCTATGGGGCACCCCTCCCCAAAACATAAATCCATTAAGAAGTGGTGCCAGAGCCAGATTTTGGAACACGATGGTTTTGATTATAAAGGAACTTGGTGAAAAAAAAATGTCTCGAGGAACCTTTCTCTCTCCTTTAGTAGGACACATGGAAACATTTGATTGTCTCTCCGCAGTTGATGGTGACAGATGACATTAGCATGATGTGATTGTATATGGGACACGTGGTAGGCATATTTAGCTTTTTCATGTGGCCTAATGGGCTAGTTCTGGGTGACATGTACCACCACTCAAGAGCTTCCATGTGGGGTTGATGAGATAACCATGACATCATCCTGAAATGGCTAACCCAAAAAATTTGAATGGTGTGTACATAAAAACCAACGAGCTCACTGGATGTCAAGAAGATGTCATCGTGTCAAAGCATGAGCTAATGGAAAATGCGTCGAGCGAACCCCACTAAGACAACTCATCCTATAAGGAATACATTGACAGATTACGAAGGGAGATAGGAAGAATACGTCAAGTAGTAAGCACTATGACATGCCAGTTAGAGAGTTCATCCCGCAAGGCCTTTGATTAGCCAGTGAAAGTGCGAGTGGACCCTACGTGACAACTCATTTTGTAGGAATAAACCTGGTGGTTTATAAAGGGAGTGGCTAAGGGATGTGTCGAAAGATGAGGCACTGGGACATGGAGAACTGATAGGAAGCCTTGTGGTAGAGTGAAAGCAAATAATAATGAGGTCAGGAGGTCCCTGCGAGACATGTTGACCTAGTGGCATGGCCCCAACGAGTGTATAAAGAGGTACAATTTAATGTTCCAGAATAGAAAGGGCTACAGGCCAAGCCCTGACCCTTGGTCATTTCAAGTAGAAATGAGACCAATGGAGCATATACATTAACAAAGGGAATTTGGCCCACGAAGGGCTTAAACTGGCTAAGCGCCTAAACGCTTGAGTTGATGGTCACAGGTAGTTGTCATATGGAAGAAAATAGGTTAAGGTGCCTATAAAAGGATCCAAAATATGAAGTCAATAGATTTGGCAAAATTGTTAATGGAAATCCTATGGGCTTTGGATGGATGATTTGACAACTATGACTTGAGAATTTGATTCAATAAAAATACTAAGATCTCTGGTTCAAGGAAACAAGGACCATGACGCACAGGAGAAATTTAATGGATCTTGTTGTGAAACATAGTTAGCCATCCCTAAGCTTCATTGCAAGTTATGATGAATTAAATGAAAATATGACGTGTTGTAGTGCTCCACTCTAGTCCTGTGAGCCTTATAGAGTAACAAAGGAGACCCATGTTGTGAGTACATGAACGCATTAATGGAGGATCTTTATGAGCTTGCAGGTTGACTAAGATTTAATTCTTAGTATGAAAAACACTCAGGTGCCCATTCTTAGATTCAATTCAGTTGCAGTGGCCCAGAAGTGGCATTGAAGAGAGAGATAACATTGTACATGCATGGTCTGACTAAGAATTAATTACTAGTATAGGAGAAACACATAGGTGCCCGTTCTTATTATTAATGCAGCTCTAATGATAAGGAAATATGATGTAATGGCAGCATTGAGAGCCATAATGAGTACACTCTTGGGAAGAATGAGATTGACTACAAAGACATCATCGATCATTGTGTAATAGTGAAACAAAACCAAGGATTAAAATGGAGAAAAGTAATTGAATGTAGAATGTGTGTGTGCTGAGTGTGCATTTTTATGAGTGTGCAAGTGTGTAACAGAGACATAGTGAAGTAAAGGGAATTAAACAGAGTTGGTTCAGCAGTAGGGAGCATAGTTTAAAGGAGAACTGCAGAGGTGAAGGAAAGGATTTGGTATTGCATTAGACCAGATTTATATTTATGTGTAAAGGTGCTAACCTCTATTTTGAGTTTGAAAATTGTATGAAAAGTAGAACAATGGCTAGAGTAGGTAGTGGCCTAGATTCATAAGTGGTTGGTTTCCCTTGGAAAGTTGTAGCTTGCTATCTGAAGGGGGTTGGGGCCTCCTATGAGTGGGTGATCTAAAAAAACTTGATGTAATTAAGTGGGTGGTTAAATTACATCATAATGACAAATATATTGGTGGTTTTCTCCCTTTGGCTTTCCACATAAAAATACCTATGTCAATATGTGTGTGTGTTGCTCAGATGATGTATGTGAATATTTTATCTTGTTGTTCACATTTATTGTAGTATGAATGCTCTCTGAAATAACTGACAATAGTGAATAGAATTTGAAGGTTTGTACTTAAAGTTTTAATAACCCCATAATTATTGATTCACCTCCGCCCCTCTTAGTAATTCCTTATTCCAACACTTTGTATCAGATCCAAGTTCCTTCAAGAACATTTTAACCACTGGAAGGTAGATCCATAAGGAATTATTTCTAAGAAAGAGAGTCAGGATGCCTACTCAAGTAAGATACTGAGCTTTAATGGGACAAACTATTCCTTTTGGAAAGTTAGGATGGTAGCCTATCTTATTTCCCTAGGAGTCAATGTTTGGAGCTATGTACTAGTAGATTATGTTTTCCTTGATTTCGCTTCCACTGATGCAGATGGAAAAAAGTTATATGGAAATAATTCTAAATCAAGAATTCCATTCTATTCAGCCTTTGTGAAACTGAACTTGTAAATGTTATGCACTGTAAGTTTTCTAAGGAAGTATGGGTCAAGCTCAATCAGAGTCATGAAGGAGATGATAAGTTCAAGCAAGACAAACTTCAAACCTTCAGAATTAGGTTTGAAAGCTTAAAAATGAGCGTAGAATAAGTCAAGAATAATACTTCCATAGAGTTGATGAAGTAACCAATATGATTAGAGGATTCAGTGAAGAAGTTAAAGAAGAAATAATTGTTCAAAAGGTCTTAAGATCTCTACCTATAAGATTTAATGACAAGGTCTTTGCCATAGAAGAGATGACTGATTTAAACAATCCTACAATGGATTAGTTGCTTGGTAGTCTCACAACCTATGATATGCGATTAGGAAAATAGAAGTCTGAACCCAAGGAGGCAGTGTTCAAAGTGTCCAATAAGGCCAAGGAGCACAAAGATAATCAAGATTTCTCCAACTATGAATCTGATCAGGAGTTGGATCATTTTTCTAGGAAACTAAAGTGTGGCTCAGGAAAGTATAAAAGGAAGCTTCCCTTTCAATGCTTTAACTATGGAATATTTTGACATTTTTCTTCCAGATTCCCTCACAAACAAAGGAGAGAAAATGAATATGATCAAAAATTTAGAAACAAATCTTCAAAACATCAGAAGAAGAAGTTATTTAAGAAAAAGGGGCTCTACTCCCAAGAGGATATGTTAGCACCAGAGTCAGAAAGAGAAGACTCTTCATAGGATTATTCAAATGAGTATTTACTCATGGTGTTTGGAGCACACTCCAAGAAACAAAATATTGTTGACCTTGAAGAGGAAGAAGAAGGATTAGTGGACCTTGAATGGGAACTCATCAGTGCTATGGATGAGTTAAAGCATGGAAGGGAAAATAATAACTACAACATGCTGAAGAAGGTATGTACAAATCAAACAATGAAGAATTTGTTTATCAAAAAGAAAAACTTGAAGAAGGCATTAAAAGCAAATATAGTACAACCCTTCTACTAGAAAAAAACAAGGAACATGTGATAAACTAAAAGAAGAGAACAAGCATCTAAAATAAGAGTTGTTCAAGGTAAAAAAGGAAATGATTTAAAAAACATGCAAAGATGAAATACTTCCCTTGAAATTCAAATTAGAAGAATCCAAACAAAAGGAAGAAGTTCTTCATGATTTGATTTGTGAATGGGAAGAAAATTGTCAGAGTCTTGAGTTAGAGGTTGTTTCTCTGAGAAAAAATCTTGAGATATTGGAGACCAAGAAAGGTATAAATGAAAGATTTGTAGAATGTACAATAAATATAAATCATATTTTGAACAGTCAAAGTTTCTTAGAGAACAAAACAGGCTTGGGATACTCTAGACCACAGGGATATTTTATGGGAAAGATGAACTTCAGGTCCATAAGGTTTGAGGAAACTCAGAGTCATGCAAAGGTGCGTCAAGAAAGAATCAATGGATATAGAAAGGTAGTAAGCCACAGAGAATCCCATCCTCGGAATATTGATTCCAACTACCTCAAAGTGTCACAGTAACGGAGAATGAATCAATCAGCAAGACAATAGAGGTACCTTCATGCACCAACTCATGAAATTTCCAACTTAAAGTACTCTTATTTATTTTATGGTCATTGTTATAGATTTCATATATTTGGACATAAGGTTTTTTATTGTAGAAGGATCAAAGTTGAAAATTCCAGATACAATAAGTATCAAAATTTTAGATCTCAAAACTCTCTTCTCAGAGTTTGAAATCCTTTCTCTCCCCTAATTAATGACGTTGAATGCTTCAAATGCAATAATTTTGGGCACAAGGTGAGTGACTGTAGAAGAAAATTTGAATACTCAACTAAGACTCAGAACACGTGGCAGCCAAATTTTCAAAAAGATAAGAAGAATTAGAAATGAAAAACTAGTAAGAGCATGGAATGTGAAATTTCTCTCTCGACATGTAATCAAGAGAACATATGGTATGTAGATAGTGGTTTTTATAAACGTATAACCGGGGATAAGAGAAAATTCATGTCGCTAAAAGAAAAGGACGGAGGGAACAATGTCACTTTCGGCAACAATTGCCTAGCAAGAATTAAGGGTAAGGACATAATCACTCTTGATGAAAAGACTAAAGCCCAAGAAGTATTGTATGTAGAATGTCTCGTTGGGTTGTGTTATATTATTTCCATGACTAGCCCCTATATTAGGTGGGCGAACCTACCTATGGTTTTGTGCATGGTTTTCGCACATGGTTTTGGGTGCGATGGTTTTCGGTCCATGGTATTTTGTGTTGGCATTATGATACAGGTGATACAGGTATTGTCCTTGATGGCAACTCACTCAGATGACAGATCATAGTGCAACAGGTCAATAGCAAAGATTTAATGATCAAAGAAAGGTATACACAGGTTCACCTTGACAAAAAAGTGTATACATGCGGGTTAACAGACCAAAAGGTGCGTATAACATACACATGCAATTTCATTGAAGGAAAGGTGCGTACATGTTGGAAAATTAAGTTTTGGTCTGTGGTATTTTTTCCACGGTATTTTGATCCATGGTATTGATCAAAGGTATCTGGTCTGAAGTATTGACCCAGGGTATTTGGTCCAAGGTATTGGTCCTAAGTGGTTTTGGACCGTGGTATTGAGAAAGGCCTAAAACTATAAAAGGAGGAGAAGATCATTAGGCCAAGGAACTCAAGTATTGAATATCTGATGAAGAGCAAGATCTAGTGTACAGGTTATTGGGTTATGGTGCATATCTGGATCAGAACCAGGGGTGAACCTTAGCACTTGATGAAGGATAAGATCTAATGATGGGTCAAGATCTTAAGGCTTGAAGTGAAGTATTTTTATGTGGTTTGATCATTTATCTCAATAATTGGTGCATGTTGTAGTCTATAAATATGATGATCTAGGTATAATTGAAGTCTGGAATTATTGTAATGTTTAAATCATCATTTGCAGATTTGTACGCAGGTTCACTTTAGAAAAGGCGTGTATACATGCCGGTTCTGCATATCAAAACAACGCATACATCATAAGTTTGATTTGTAGATCTGTACGCAGGTTCGCCTTGAGAAAAGAGTGTATGCACATAGGTTCGACACATGGAAGTAGCGTATACCTTATAAAATATGTTTTAGCTGCTTCTATTTGCTGTTGCAGTGCTGGGTTCTAGTTACTGTATTCTGTTTATAGCATTCTAAAAGATCAGACTGAAGGGTTGTCAAAGTGATTGATTGATTCAGTTGTGGTTGGCACAAAGGAGATTGGTTGATGCCGATATACTTGATGATTGAATGACGTTATTGTTGGATCCAATTTGAAAATTTATGAAACGTGGTCCCTGGAAGAAAAGAGAAGGTTGTAGCCTTTTGTAGGTCGACACCTGCGTACTAGTAAACATATCAGCTAGTACAAGAGCTAGGGGGTTGTAGCTCCCTTCCAGGAGAAGCTGGAGAATGAGAGAAGGTTGTAGCCTTCTGCAGGTAGAAGCCTGCGTACTGGTATAAGTCTGCACTAGTACAAAAATTTTAAAAGAATTTTCTTATTATTAAAAAGATAGAGACGATTGTAGCAGGTGGTTTTCACCCACATTGGGTTTCCACCTTATATATTGTGTTCATATGTGTGATTGTCTGTTCTATTTTTATTGCACCTGGTTACTGTATATATGATTTTGATGCACTGATTAAAGATCAACATATGATGAATTAACTGAATCATAAGTTTACAGGATATATGCTAGTTGTCTTAAACACAGTTGCATATACACGTGAGTTCCATTAACTGAAGTAGCGTATATAAATCGAATTATGGAAATGAAAAATTATTGACTTGCTAATGCTGATTCACCCCCCCTCTCAGTAGTATTTCCAACAATTGGTATCAGAGCAGGTCCTTTAGAAGAAGCTTGATCGCTTGAAGGAAGATCCATCGTCATGAGTAATCAAGAAAGAGAGGGATCCATCAGACCACCAATATTTGATGGAAGCAACTTCATTTATTGGAAGGTAAGAACTAAAACGTTTATTCAATCTCTTGGAACAAATGTCTAGGAAATCGTGGAAGGAGGATATACATTTCCATCAACAATTCCTACAGATGCGGCAGGTAAAAAGAAATATGAAACCAATGCCAAGATTGTCACTACATTATTGGGAAGTTTGTCACAACCAGAATTTGTCAAAGTTATGCAGCTCAAATCCACCAAAGAAATATGGGACAAAATCGTTCTAAGCTATGAAGGAGACTCTCAAGTAAAACGTGCAAAACTGCAAACTCTCGGAATTCAATATGAAACTCTCAAAATGCACAATGATGAAAGTATAGCTAGTTAATTATTACGTATAGATGAGATTCTTAATTGCATGAAGAATTTGGGTGAAGAGATAAAAGAAGTTACTTTAGTAGAAAAGGTTTTAAGATCCTTTTCTGCTAAGTTTGAATCAAAAGTAACTACCATAGAAGAAAAGAAGGATCTTCAGTCTATTACTATGACACAACTGCATGGAATCTTAATTGCTTTCGAGATGAGAAAAGGAGGTCCATAAGATATGAGAGAAGTCACATTTAAAGCTTCAGGAAAAGAAGAACTCAATGAATCAGGACATATTTCAGAAGGAGAAGAAGAAGAAAACTTTGTCAAGAACCTTCAATGGGGTTCCGGAAGATTCAGAGGTAAATTACCTTTCAAATGTTTTGCTTGTTGAAGAGTTGGTCATTATGCTGCCAAATGTCCTCATAAAGATAAGTTTGATAAAGGTAAGGAATCTACAAAATGGAATAGAAAACAAAGTGTAAGTGAGAAGAGCTACTATACGCATGAAGATAGCGATGCTTTATCAAATAGTGATGAAGATGAAAATAGTAATGACTATAGACTTCTGATGGCTTTTGAAGATGATGATTTCTTGGATGCTTTAGATGAAGATGACCTTTATTAAGAAATCTCTAAACTCAAAATATGTTTAGAAGAAAAGAATATGATTATAGATACTTTGACATTCCAACTTGCTGAAAGAGAAAAACACAATGAAAAACTAGAATGTGAAATTGTGGGTCTAAGAAAGGATATTGAGAAAACAAAAGCTCTCAATCTTAGATTTGCTAAAGGATCAGAAACCTTAAATGAAATTATCAAAGTGCAACGTTCTCCTCTAATAAATACAAGTCTTGGATATACTGAAGAAGCATCTCAATCACAGAAGCTGTCAACCTTGACTAAAAGCTATCTTGATGCAACAAAGAGCAGTGAATAGTTTGACAATCGTTAGGAAAGGCATAAAGCAGATCACCAGGTAAATCAGGTTCAATTTACTTCAAGGATGAACAGAAGCTACAACCAACCTCAGGTAAATCATACTCAATCTGCTTCAAGAATAAATATCAATAGAAACTACAATCACCAAGTCAGTAGATTCGATAATCGCATGAACTTCATTAATGACCAGTGTTTTTCATGTCATAACTTTGGACACAAAGCTGCTCAATATGTTTCTTACAAGACCATAATGACTAGAGAAGCACGAAATCAAAGGAATGTGATAGGGATCATGAAAAGGACCTACAATAAATTTTCTCTTCTTGAAAATGAAATAGAATGCTCTATCTATAACAACTTCGGTCATGAAAAATCTGAATGTAGGAGTAAATTTCAGCAAACATCTCAGAAGGAGAAAACTTCATTAAGTCCCAAAATATGGGGAAGGAAAGAACTAAAAACAGAAAGATGTGGTATAGCCTTGTATGCAGAAGGACAAGAAAATCAGTGGTACATCGATAGTGGATGCTCAAAACACATGACAGGTGACAAAGAAAAACTTCATTCATATAATGCCTTAGAAAAGGAAAAGAAGGTCTCATTTGGAAATGACACTCCTGCTGCCATAAAAGGTAAAGGCTTTGTTCTCTTAAAAGAAAAGTTAAAGCTGGGAATGTTATGTATGTTGATGGTCTAAAGCATAACCTGTTGATTGTCAGTCAAATGTGTGATCAAGGAAATGAAGTAGTATTTTGATCAAATGGATGTGTTGTTCGTGAGCTTGATACAGGAGAAACCGTGATCAAAGGTATAAGAATCCCAAACAACTTATACATATTCAAGGGAGGACAACAACAGTGCTATCTAATAAAAAATGATGAACACTAGCTATGGCATAGAAGATTGGGGCATCTAAGCTTCTCTCAAATAAAAAAAGCATACAGATTCCAAGTTGTTTGTGATCTTCCTCATATCAGCATTCCAGAGAATACAATATGCAAATCATATCAATTTGGTAAGCAAACCGGATCACACTTCCCTGAAAAAGAAGGCTCAGCTGGTAAGCCTCTTGAACTTGTTCATACTGATTTATGTGGACCATCAAGGAAAAAGTCACCTCGTGGAGAAGAATACTTTATATTGTTCATTGATGATTTTTCCAGAATGTGTTGGATAGGACTTATAAGCATAAAGATGAAGCATTTGAAAAGTTCAAAGCCTTCAAAGCTCTAGTTCAAAATGAATCAAATAGCAAAATCAAATGCCTCATATCTGATTGAGGAGGGGAATTTACCTTAGATGAATTCTTTGACTTTTGTGAAGAACATGGAATAAAAAGGCAATTATCCATTGCAAGGACTCCTCAGCAAAATGGAGTGGTAGAAAGGATGAACAGAACTATTCAACAAATGGCTCGTGCTATGCTAGATGAGTCTGGAACTCCTGCAACCTTTTGGGGTGAAGCTACATTCACTGTCGTTACTATTCTCAACCAAGCAAATGTTCAGGTAAACAACACTCAAACTCCACATGAACTTTGGTATGGTAAGACTCCTACTGTAAAATACTTCAAAGTTTTTGGAAGCAAATGTTACATCAAAAGGATTGATCAAAAACTTGGTAAGTTTGAACCCAGAGCAGATGAAGGTATTCTCCTTGGTTACTCTTCTCAAAGTAAAGGATATAAATGTTATGATAAAAGACTTGGGAAAATTATTGAAAGTATTGATGTTGTGGTTGATGAAGCATGCAAAAATCCAAAACAAATAAAAATTGAATATTATGAAGAAGATGAGGATTATCCTCCCACATCAAATCAAACTAATTCTGAAGAAGAAACCAGTGAAGTGCTAGAAGAAGAGATAACGAGAGAAGAAAAGACTCCACCCAGGTATGCTCAGAAAAATCATCCAGAGACTCAAATCTTGGGATAGAAAGAGGCAGGTGTGCAGACAAGAATAACTATTACAAAAGCTTCAAGCTATCTAGCATTTCTACCCTCCACCGAACCTCAAAATATAAATGAAGCATGCAAAGATGAATGTTGGGTCAAGGACATGAATGAAGAACTTGAGAAAATTGAAAACAATAATACTTGGGAATTAGTTCCTAGACCTCCTAATAAGAATATCATAGGAACTAAATAGATATTCAAAAACAAGCTGAATGAAAATGGAGAAGTTATTAGAAACAAGGTCAGACTTGTTTTAAAAGGATATGCTCAACAAGGAGGTATATATTTTGAAGAAACTTTTGCACCTGTTGCTAGAATTAAAGCTATAAGAATGTTCCTTGCTCTTTCTAGTTCTCAGAAATTCAAACTATACTAAATGGATGTAGAATCTGCCTTTCTTAATGGAGACTTAGAAGAAGAAGTCTATATTGAGCAACCAGACATTCATTCTTGGAAATGATGCAAAACTTGTATGCAGACTCAGAAAAGCTCTCTATAGTCTAAAATAAGCTCTAAGGGCCTGGTATTACCATTTTGACAAATATCTCCATGAACAAGGTTTTTCAATGGGATCAGCTGATAGAAATTTATATACAAAGATTGACAATAATAAATTGTTAATACTTGTTGTTTATGTTGATGATATCATTTTTGGTAGCAATGAAGAAGCCATGAGTCGGAATTTTGCTTCGGTAATGCAACAAGAATTTGAAATGTACATGCTTGGTTAGCTTACATACTTTCTTGGTCTACAAGTTCAACAAAATAGAGATGGTATTTTTCTATCACAAACCAAATATCTCAAACAGATCTTGAAAAAATATGGCACGGAAGATTCTAAACCAGTATCTACCCCAATGGTAACAGGATGCAGTCTCAGCTCAAATGATGAATCAGCAGCAGTACATCAACCAACTTATAGATCCATGATTGGTAGTTTGCTTTATCTAATAGGTACCCGACCAGACATCATGCATGCAGTAGGAATAGTTGGAAGATTCCAAGCAAATCCAAAGGAATCACACCTTTAGGCAGTCAAAAGGATTTTCAAATATATTCAAGGAACATAGAATTTTGGTTTATGGTATCCTAGAGATACAGACCTTACACTTCATGCAT
>APFE031169803.1:0-12087 GCA_000404065.3 Pinus taeda
CACTCTAACTTTGTATCAAGGAAGGAAAAGCAAAGAAAGGAAAGGAAAGGATAACAAGGATCAAGGAAAGGAAAGCAGGATCAAGAAACTTCAGCAATAATACCTACATGTAACCTTTTGCATGTGTGATTTCCTAGTTGGTTTGGACATGCATGGCTTTTCATGTTGGTGTATGGTTCTCTTGCTATCGGTGGCATGTATTTTCCAGGTTATGACAATGGTTTTCAACCTAGCCTTGCCTTTTTCAGGATGACATGGTATGTTGGGATGTTTATCTCGGTTTTGAGCTTTGGTTTTTCGAATGGATTTCAGAATCTAGGGCAGAGGTGGTCTCAAGGTTCATTCCCAAAGGCTTAGGAATCCCTTGACCGATTTTGGTAGGATACATGGTAAAGCTTGAGGGGGAAGACTCGGTTTAAGGCCTAGTGATCTGGTTTTGGATTGTAATAAATCCTGAGAGACTGGTTTCAATTTAGGGCCTAGTGATCTAGGATTGGATTACGGTAAAACTTGTGAGGCAAGGAGATGAAAAATTTCTCAAGGATAATGATGGATTCCTGATGGCGTTCCAAGTTCAATTCGGTTGTGATTGGAGAACCAGTTTTGGTGTGATCATGGTTTGATGAGGGCGAAGGTGGTTTAACCTCTGGATTCCCTTGGTTTTTCTTGGATTGGTTGTTCTATGAGATTAGACATTCATGTTTGGAATATGGCACGGGGGTGACTGGTTGAAAGAGAGATTTGATTCAACCATGTTTATGGTCGAGTCATATGTGGAAGTCTTGGACCTGGTCGGATTTTCATATGATTAATAAAAACTAAGTTCTCTTACTTTTAGACTGGTTTATATGTGGATTTAATGGTTGTCATAACTCTAATATTTATATGGCTTTATGTTGGTTATAAGCATGGTTAAATGATTGGTTCATGTCATGGTCATTTCATGTATTTACTTGTAATTGTCAAATGGATGGATGCAATACCTAATTGATGATATAATAGTTCAATGGAGAAAGAGGTGATCCTTCTAGTTATGTTTCATAAGTTTTTTCAGTCATTTATGCTTTGTCTTGTATCCTAGACTTGTAGGTTGCATTGATGTCAAGTGTTTGACAAAATGTCAGTCTCGGTTGGGGATTCTCAGGCCTAGTCTTGAGGATTATTTTTTATTTATCAACAATGTTACCATGTCTTTAATGGATTTTGAAGGTTGTAGCAAGTTCTGGGCATAGGCAGGGACTATGGGCTAGAGAACTGGCTCAAATATCAGGGTTACTGGCATAGGTATGTTGAGAAAAGTCCACAGTCACTGGCACATATGCCTATGAGAGCAACTTTGGGTTGCTGGTCATTGTCTTGCCTATAACATGAGAGAGAATTTGAGTTAAAATTCTTAAAACATCAGTGGGACCCAGGGGCAAGATATATGAGTGGTTGGCATGTCTCTTAGGGGTGTTGTTGCTGATGTGAATGGGTGTGTTTGATATGTTTCATCAATTCCATTTCCTTAAGGTTACAAAAGAGACTGAATCCCTTATAGTGACCTCTCTCATCACATGTTTTCCCCGACTAGTTGGTTGCTTGGGTGGACCTGAGAGGAGGGGGTGTTACAGAGTGATATCAGAGCAGGTTGTGCTCTCCTTGGGTGAAGGTGCTTGGTCATGTATCCATATGTGTCTCTTACACTTGCATTCCATGTGATTGTTGCATTGCATCATGTTGATCATGATTGTAGGAAGGTTGTCATGAGGAACTTGATGTTGATTTTATGGAATGAATCGTCAGGAGTATATGAGTGGTTACATGATTATATGCAGCTTGATTACATCCTTGTATGTTTGATTACATGTATCAGTCTTGTAGGTTGGTTACAAGAATTGATCTCTTATGCTTGACTACATGTGTTCATTCATATGTGTAGTTGATTAGGCATTGCTTATGCATGTTGATGGTTGCATATGTCAATGTGTACAATGGAGTAATGATTGTTGTCATGCATGAATTCATGGTTTATTAAGATGATATGGTAATGCATTGATGACAGGAGTCTAACTAGAATTATGTGAATATGGTTTGGTACTCATGTGTTTTATGTCTATATGCAGTTGTCATGCATTTATGGTCTTGGTTATAATTATGCCTGAATAGTAGGTCAAACATGCCTTGTGAAGTCATGGTATGCAATTTAGGTCATCAGGGTGCTATTGGTATGTTATGATGCCAATGTGTTGGCTGAGATAGAGCAAGAGATGAAAATCATCATTATGAGGTTGTAGAATTAGGCATTGGGGTAAGAGTAGATTGCCACACATGTATTGTATGTTGACATGCATGTATGTAAGTTTAAGAATTTTTATATTCATTAGGGTTGTATACATTAGTTTTGTGTACATGTATTTTGATGTTATGGTAACATTAATGATAGATGTTAGTTGATTAGTGTAGTCATATGCACATGTGTCAGATAGTCAAGAATGATAGTGACCTGTAGTTGTATGCATTGCTATTGTTGTTTTATATTAGATAACTTGATGATTATGTTATATGTTATTGATGAAGTTTTTTATAGGTTAACTTGTTGTTGTTAAATGATAGTTAGCTTGATGATTATGGTTATAGCATTTGTACCTTGATGTTTTATGTTTCACACTAAGTTGGATTGGCCTATGTAGATGGTTAGGGTTGCAACATTTAGGTATGAGTCAACTGATTATGTTGCATTGCGTAGTAATAACTTACACTGATCATACATATGTAATTGCTATGCATAAATGATCATTGTTTATGGGTTAGGATGTGAACATGTTAGTTAGTGATTGTTATGGATATCATGATGTTATTTATGTTTTAGTTGATGTGTTGAGAAGTTATATTGTGCTAACTAGCTTGATTGTGAGACAACATCGTATCCCCTGAGATACAGTAAGGTACGAGTTTTCTTATGTCGTATATTTGGTGCTTGAATGTTTGATTATGTCATCTAGTTAATTTATTTAACATAGTATGGTTGCAAGTTAGTTGAATGTTTGATGAATTGCATAATATGAGTAGGTGTTCAAATGATTTTGTTTTAAGGTGATTGTACTAACACATATGTGTTGAGACATGTTGAGACAGTTTATATGTACTTGAATGTAGTTGACAGTTGTAGCATTATGTCTAATAACTATGAGTTGACTAAGGATTATGACATGATTGTTAGTCTTGGTAAAGGTTGATTTCAAATTGATAGATATGATTGTCTTGATATTTGGAACATGTGGTTGACATGTGTGAGAAGTCGCAGGAAGCATGCTAAGTTGGTATTAGTGTGACAAGGTAATATTTGATGTGTTTATATAACAAACAGTTGGGTGATCTGGCAGTACATAGTAAGCCTCGATTGTAGCAGGGTAAAAAGGTAAAGGAAAGGAATTGGGCAAGAATTCCTTTGGCTATGTTTGGAAGCCTATTCCAAATGAATGAGTACTTTGCACGTAGGAAGTCTTCTTAACCTTAATATTGTTTGAAATTATGTGGATATGTGTTATATTCATGGGCATGTAATTGATAGGTGTATTAGCTAGTCTCTAGTTACATGTGGATTTGTCAAAGGAATTGGATTCCCTTGAGAGATGGCATGGACCTGCTCAACTACAAGGCAACGTGCTTAAAACAACAAGATCAGGTATCTGGTGTATTGTTATATTTATTTATGCCTTTATAGTGTTGTGTTTATGGTGGTATGATGCAAGAGATTGCATGACAAAGTGACTACCATGAAATCTCGAAGAAGGCTCAGGTCAAGTTTTCCTTGGGTACCATGGGGATTGAGTCATTGTGTTTGTTGTTAGTCTTTTTGCTTTTGGTATTTTGAGATTATTGCACTTGATTTGTGATTTTGATTGTGTCTGGTGCATAGTTATGCCACTTTATTGTGGTGTCATGTTGTTATTGGTTTTCATGGTTTTCTTCTTGGTTGTTTCTTGGTATTGCCTTTTATGTCTTGAGTCTTGGGAATTATTTGGGAAAGAGGAAATTTAATGGAGCTCGGGGAGAGCTGTGTGGTAGTCAACAGGTAATGTAAGACTTAGATGAAGCTATGTGCATGAGTAAAGTGCAACAGAAAGTAAGACTACGATAGTTGATTGGACTGGTTGGGTCCATGGTGGTAAATGAACAATGATAGGACATACATGAGAAAGGTAACCAAAAAAGGTAAAGTAAATGGACCTGAAGTGTTAGATGGTTTGACTAAGTTTGGAATGATGGTTCTCAATGTTGCGGATGTTGTGCAAAAATAAGGAAGTTTTCTAAGCTAGACCTTATAATATCTGGCAATTTTGTTGTGATCATGATTATTCTGATGTTTATATGTATGCATGCATGTATGTATGTATATCATTGTTTGATAGGACCATGATTTTTTTTGTGCTAATGTTTATGTATATATATGCATGTATCCATGTATCTATGTCACTGTTTGACAGGGTCATCAAAAATCGTCCTTGTAGAGGAATGATTGCTTACACAAACAAATGGTAGGAAGAGGTTCCTGGCTATGAGGAATTAAGTGGGAAGAATAGTAATGGCAAATATTTGAGGTTAGCATCATATAAATACGAATTTATATTTTATGCTTGTATTATGCTTATGCTTATGTGATGTAAATATTATACTGAAGGATACATTAGCTAAGTGAAAGCAGTGTGGTCTGCGACATGTTGGGACAAGCAAGGATAAGGCACTGGAAGAAAGGTTTCTTGGTAGAGACAATGTGGTTTTGGATGTGTGGTACTATTGTTGTATATGTTGTACATGTTTCATCTATGATATCATCTGCATGCAGTGTTGTGAATACATAGCATGTGTACATGTTGTTTATGAAATGTTATGTACATGATGGTACATATAATGTTGTGCGAATATTGCATATGCAGTGTTGGATATAGATGGTGCTATGTACATGATGGATATGCAACGCTGTGTATAGATGATGCTATGCACATGTTGGATATGAAATGCTATGTACGTATGGTGTTCTATGCATGTTGTACATATGGTGTTGTGTGCATGATTGTACAAGTGGTGCTGTGACCACGTGGTGCCGTATACATGGTGTTGTGTGCATGTGGTGTTGTGTAAATATCGTGCATGTGTTTTTATGTGCATGTGATGTCGTGCATGAGATACGATGTACATGTGGTATTTTGTACATGTTGTACAGTGGTGTAGTGTACATGTTTCATTGTGTACACGTTATGCAGGTGGTACTGTGTACATTTGTTGTTGTGCACACTTTATGCAGGTGGTTGCAGTGTACAGGTGGTTGCAATGTATAGGTGGTACAATGTACATGTGGTACATATGGTACTTGTGTAAATGCAATGATGTATTTCATGGGGTTGTATGACGTGTGTAGTTGTATGTGTGTGATGCACACTATGTGTATGTGCACATGGTTGAGGAGAAGGCATGGGGTGTTTTTCTAGTGTGACAATCAATCCAGAGTGCATACAAAATACAAACAAAGGTAGGAGCTAAGGATTGATGAAAGGATTAGTATCAATATTTTATTTCAATTTTATTGTGCATGTGATTTATGACTCTGGTCTATGTTGATTACACGTGATCTATGATTCTGGTTTATGATCTATGATTTTGGTTTATGATGGTTACATGTGATTTATGATTTTGATCTATAATGGTTGTGGTTTGAGCTATCTGATGTGATACATATATACATGATGATTTGGTAAAAGATGCCATCTTGACTTGTGTGACAGTAAGAAAACATGATTGCAAGTGCACCTTATTGACGAACTACCAATGAGGTATGATTTGAGGTTATTTCAATTTATTTGAATCTAATGGAAATTATGTGCTTGGAACAGAAATGCATGAACATGCCCAGTTGGGTGGTTGAATTTGACTGCAAGAATGGGCCGCAACAACAAAAGAAATTGGAACATGCAGTAGTATGTTGGTAGACTACTTCAGGAGCAGGGCCATTGTGGGACACTGTTACTCAATAATGTCCATTGATTTCCATGAGCATGCTATGACTGGTATGATGGTTGAGGCAAGTATATGCCTTAGTTGTTTGATATTCGAATGTGAGGAATCCTTGCCAAGGGATGGATCACCTGAGATAGGGGATTTCGGGGAACTTGGAAGGTGAGTGATTGCATGGAAGGGGGTGACTGGATTTCCCAAGGGATTGTGTAGTAGAGAAGGGAAGGTCATGGATATATTGGTTTTGGTCATTAGAACTGTTAGATGGAATCATATGCACATTGGGAGTGCACCCTAGAACAATGAGTTGGTAAATGTTCACTGAGAGGACAGGTGGTGCAAGAGTGTAGCGCTGGACATTTGATGCAACTTTTGCCATGGTAGTGGATTCTGGACTTCTTGGGAAGGAGGTGAATCTTGGTACTACTTTGAGGGTGGAGGCTCGATCCTCTAGATTACCTTGTTGATTGGTACGTGCATCGTATCCTTTTATTTGCTGGTTTAACAAATGTGCATATGTGTATACGTGGTTATTGTAAACATCGTAATGCTCTGTGCTATAAAGCTCCAATATGTAGTATGGTCATTATATTTTCATGATGTTTTTCTTTTGAGCAGGTATTTCATTGTAAATACTGTAAGGAGCTACGTTATAAAGCTTCATGGGCAGTATATTTGTTTTTCAGCAGCTTTGTTGAGGTCTTGGTGTGGTTTAAGACCAAGGTAAGTGTTCCCCAAGGGGGAGGGTTCTGTAACAACCTTGGTTAGAATTTCATGTAACAAAAGTAAATAAGGGCAAAATAAGACCACAATTAAGGGACACGTATTCTAAGCTGAATGTTGGGTAGAGATATCCTAGTGGGCATCACTGGATGTGTGTTTTTGGCTAAGAAAATTGGCAAAGGCTAAGGAAAAGGCATTAAAAGGAAAAAAGACATTTTTGACACATTTATTTATGAAAATAAAGGAAATTAGGAAAAAAGTAAGGTGAAAGGTCACATGTTGCATATGAGGAGGAAAATGAAGGAAAATAATGGAAAATGAAGAAATTAGAGGCCTCATTAATAGAAAGGCTTTTGCGGATCAATGGGCAAGATTTTTGCTAACCTTTTGTCATTTAAATTTGGAGCTATCTCATTATTCTCTCTCTCTCTCTCTCATACTCTTGGTCACTTATATTTCTCTTGGAGTACTCTAGCTTTGGATAAAGGAAGGAAAAGTAAGGAAAGGAAAGGAAATAAAGGATCAAGGAAAGGAAAGAAGGATCAAGAAACTTCAATAGGAATACTTGCAGGTAACCTTTTGCATGTGTGATTTCCTAGATGGTTTGGACATGAAAATCACATGGATTTGCATGTTGGTGTATGGTTCTCTTACTATTGGTGGCATGGTTTTTCCGAGTTATGATAGTGGTTTTCAGCTTGGCCTTGCCTTTTCCTGGATGCCATGGTATGTTGGGATGTTTATCTCAGTTTTGAGCTTTGGTTTTCCGGATGGATTTCAAAATCCAGGGTGGACGTGGTCTCAAATTTCATTCCCAAAGGCCTAGGAATCCCTTGATCGGTTTTGGTGATGTACACGGTAAAGCTTGAGGGAGAAGTCTTAGTTTAGGGCCTAGTGGTCCGAGTTTGGATTGCGGTAAATCCTGAGAGACTGGTCTTGGTTTAGGTCCTAGTGATCCAGGATTGGATTGTGTTAAATCCTCAGAGATAAGGAGATGGAAAATACCTCAAGGATTGTGATGGATTCTGGATGGCATTCCAAGTTTGGTTTGGTTGTGATTGGAGCATCAATTTTGGTGTGATCACGATTTGATGAGGGTGGAGGTGGTTTAACCTCTGGATTCCCATGGTTGTTCTTGGATTGGTTGTTCTATGAGATCCCACATTCATGTTTGGAATATGGAACGGGGGTGACTGGCTGAAAGAGAGATTTGTTTCATCCATGTCTATGGTTGGGTGGTACGTGGAAGTCCCGAACCTAGTTGAATTTTCCTATGATTAATAAATGCTAATTTCTCTTACTTTTTTACTGGTTTACATGTGGACTTAATGGCTATCATAGCTTTGATATTTATATGGTTTTATGCTGGTTATAAGCATGGTTAAATGTCTGGTTCATGTCATGGTTATATCATGTATTTAATTTTATTTGTTAAATAGATGGATGCAAGACCTAATTGATGATATAATAGTTCAATGGAGAAGGAGGTAATCCTTATGGTTATGTTTCATAATTTCTTTCAATCATTTATGCTCTGTCTTGTATCCTAGACCTGTAGGTTGCATTGATGCTAAGTGTTTCACAGAATGTTAGTCCTGGTTGGGGGTGCCAAGGCCTAGTACTAAGGTTGATTTATGATTTATGAACATTGTTATCATGTATTTGCTGGATTTTAAAGGTTGTAGTAAGTTCTGGGTAGAGGTCGAGATTCTGGGGTAGAAAAGTGGCTCAAATTGCAGGTTCGTTAGCATAGATCTGCTGAGAAAAGTCCACATTCGCTACCACGTAGGCCTATGAGAGTGACTTTGATGCTGGCTGTTGTCTTGCTTGTAGCATGAGAGAAAAATTGAGTTAAAAATCTTTAAAAAGTAGTGGGATCCAGGGGTAGGATGTTTGAGTGGTTGACATGTATCCTGTGGGTGTTGTTGCTGATGTGGATGGGTTTTTCTAATGTGTTCAGTTGATTACTCTTCCTTAATATTACCAAGGATATTGAATACCTTATAGTGACCTCTCTCCTCACATGTTTGCCTCGACTAGTTGGTTTCTTGGGTGGTCCTGGGAGGATGGGGTGTTACATGAACCATCTTGTTACTCTTAGGATAATTGTAGTGGAAGAAACAATAATAAAATTGATCTATTTTGTTGTTTTGTTGACTTTAGAAAATCTTTTGACACCATTCCTGAAACAAAGCTATGGAAGAAGCTAGAAGATATAATGGCTCCTATCGAGTTGAGGGTCTCTATGACAAGGTTGCATAGGAATGTAATTTCCAAGCTTAGGACCATTGAGGGTTGGTCAGAGGAAATTACATGCAATATTGGAGTCAAACAATGGCATCCCTTATCTTCTACCCTTTTTTGTATATATATTGCTAAGCTAGAAGAGTTTTTGGAAGATGCAGGTTGTTTTAGACCCACACTCACTAGTATGGTCACAACTCTTCTCCTTTATGCTCATGATATTTATCTTTTGGAAAGGAACCATTACGATCTTGGAAACAACTTAGAATCCTATAAGGTTTTTTTCTCCAAGATGGATATGACTATAAATACTAAAAAAACTAAATTCATGATAATAAAATCCAAAAAGATCACCTATGATACTTTCATTTATGACAACAAATCGTTGGAGGAAGTTCCTTCATATAAATAATCGGGAATTAACATAAATGATAAGCTCAATCGAAATTATAACATTGAGAAATTAATAAATGAAGGTTGGAAATATTATTATGGGTTTGAAAACAAATATAAATCGATAGATCTTTAGATTTGGGATAAAAATAAGCTCTTCTTTGAGACTCTTATCAATCCTATTATTTTATATGAATGCAAGGTTTGGGGCTGCAGTATATCTAGAGAGTCATAGAGCAAGATTGAACAAATCCAAATGCAATTTATAACCTCAACCTCAAGATTAAAGGAAATATTGCCTACCTATCCCCTTGATTGAAGCAAATCTTTCCTCCTTTGAAAGCATGTCTATGACTTGGTATATTCTGTATAAGAAGAATTTATACAAAATTTATTCTAACTGTAACTAAAACTCCCACCGTCAACTCAATTGAGAGTGGCATAAGGATGCCTAGTCTTGGCTAGACCACTGGGAAATAAAGAAGGGGATCATCTTGCATAATCAAGATGATACTGGGGGTGGCAGGAGTGGGTGGAAAGGGGTGGGGGCGGGGGGCTAATTTCTTTTCCTTGAGAGTCAAGAATAACATAGGCATGCTTGGTGTTTAGGTCGCACTTCCAACAATGTTGTTGAAGGCTATGATTTATATCAATGTTTGAGGCAACTTGTGAATCTAGGTGTTACACTGAATTTTGTCACCTTGACTATCTGCAGTTATATGGCCCCATCAATAGCCATATTGTCCTCTTTGTCAAAGCCCCATACCTCTGCTCTTCATGTCAAAACTTCAAAAGAGAGAAAGTCACTTGAAAACATGTTTATCTCTGGGTACGCAGGTTCTCTCAACCTTGCCTGCGTGTACGCACCCCAAATACACTGTACATGCGTATTTATACGCTCTGTATGCTAAAGCTTGGGTGCGTACCCCTGTAAAGGTCAAAAGGCGCAAGTTTCATCTTTAAAAAGTTACTTGTGGTCACTTCTAGAGCCTTCTAGAAGAGTTTTTGACGTGTATTGAGCGCCTCCAGATGGTTCATGCACCCCTATGATAGAGGAGCTTATCCCATCAAGAGAGGAGCTATCCCATCAAGAGAGGAGCTACCCCATCCAAAAGAGGGAGTATCCCATTGATGTTGGAACTGAATAACCTCTTCTAGAATACTATAAATACAGGCATTGGGCCAAAGGAGGGGAGGTTGAAAGCTGAACATTCTATAGGGTAAATGCTGCTGGAATTAGGACTTCCATTTGTTGACTTGTGAGGAGAGATCACTATCCTTCCTTGTTGCCATAGTGGGAGTGGGTGAGCTTGTCAAAGTAGAAGAAATCTCTTGCTGGACCCTGGGAGGAGCTTGCACAACACCAAGGCTCAGGTTGTAATGGTTCCTTTGATTATTTAATACAAATAAGTCCATTCTTCTCAATGATTTGTTAATGAATTATTTCATGTATTCCTTGGTCAATATGATAGATATGCTTTATTTTATGATGAATATTTAGATGTTATGTAATCGTTTGCTTTGTTAGTGTATGCAGGTCTGAAAGTGAAGGAGGAGCTCATCTGGATCAGCAAGGCTGGACTGCTACAACAAGCGTGGGACCTAAGGTAAGATCGAAAACATTTGAATTCTCGTAGAATGATGTGTGTCTAGAGAAGGATAGCTCTTGTTTGGTTTGTTTGTCATTAGAGAGTCTTAGACTCCTAGGAAGGTTGGATTTGTCCACAAATATAACCCATTCCGTGTGACAAACAAACTCGCCCAAACAGGATCAGCACGGGTTCATAACTGGACTGGCGCGCTGGCATCACATCTCAATAATAGAAGAGGCTTGGTCAGCGCGATTTAGTGCAAGTAGAGAGTGTGCTGGCTATGAAATTTGACCAGCGTGGAAAACCCGTGTGCTTCCGCGCTGGCAGCGCACCAATTGCACTAACATCCACCAGTCAGCGCGGTTATTTCAATAACAGTCACGATGATCCAATAAACTTAGGCAAAGAGGGTTTTTTGGCCATTTCAGAGAGCATGAGCCTGATGGATTTGATTTCATGACATAGTAGGGAGACCGACAGGGAGACAGTGATAAATTACTGTGTAATAGATGCCCCCTAAAGCATGAAGCCTGAGAGAGTGGGAGGGGTGAAATGCTTTACAAAACTGCTGAACTGGAACACCACCAGGAAGAACCCGTACGTAGATACAACTGATATTTCAATTACATGTAGTCGAGGCATGGGCGCAGCCATCCAAAAGACATACAAAGAAGGTTTGTGGTATGGACGCAACCACCCAGCTGAAGAGACCATGATGATAAGAGGTATGGTCGCAGCCATCCTAAAAGACTCAGGTATGGGCGCAACCATCCATCAATGATTCATGTAATAATGATCCACAAAATTGCAACCTGGTCCACAACAGACTAGAACCAAGGTCTTGCACTCCATCCAAACCCGAACAAAGTACAAGTTCAAACATGTGAATACAGGGGTCGAAGTCGAACATGCTTGAACATTGTCTAATTACCAGCCAATGATGAAAGCTGTTAATAGACGCGAGAGGGTCCAGTCAAGTCCTTCTCAAGAGGGTCCAGCCAACAAGTCTCATAAGCATTCACTCTTGGAGGTAGATCTCCCAAGACAAACAACTCTCTCTCTCACACAAGGCAACAAGACTTCACAACCTTCCTTAAGCTCTCTAGCAATCCACACTCAACACACCAAATGCCTATTAAGA
>APFE031169803.1:20153-45775 GCA_000404065.3 Pinus taeda
TGGTAGGGACGATGTTTTGATCCCACACAGAAGAGGAAGCTGCAGATTTCATAGCATCCCTCAAAGATCTATAGCGCGTCGGCACCGTGATACCCAGAGGTGTAACAGTGTAGGGCGTAGAGATGATTGGGGATGTAGCCGAAATGGGAGTATCGATACTCGACATGACGGACGGCCCACTCGACACAGGAGATGTGTCCCCCATATTCGAAGAAGCCATCGGAGATGGGACACCGACAGGAGAGGAGGGAAAATCCTCTTCAGAGGGCTCCCAAACAGGGTTCCAAGAAAATTCGTAGAATTCGTCCTCTGGAGCTCGAGAATTCAACGGTTGGATGCTCGGAACAATAGGAAGAGCGTCAAAAACCGGTGTCTCAGGGGCAACAGAAGATGGAGACCCTTGGTCACTTGGGACAGGAGACGGAGTTGATGGATCCGCCAGGATGATCAAACAAATACCCTAAGCAAACTAACGATAAGAGACCCTACTCAAAACTGAACGCACACAAGATCTACCAAGGTAAATGTTATCGTAGCCGAATAAATTATATGACATCAGGACACAACTTGACCTTTTCATGTTTTAAGAGTCGAGAAAAGGACAAAAGGTGACTCTAGTCGCCTTCGAATGTTTTGAGAGCCCGAAGTGACAAATGCTCTATAGAGCCTTTTCTTTTACAGACTCTGAAAAGGATCAAAAAGTGACTGCTCTGGAGAAACTAGGCAAAGGGGTTTACCAAACAATCCGTAAAACTGCTTATACACCTTGGCAATTGTATGAAAACCAAGGACTTTCTGTATTGCAGTCGATCTTCCCGAATGCTGTGTTCGGTGCGTTACGGCTTGTAAGGCGGAAGACGCGACTTCCTATGGATCAAGGATGCAAACCTATTGGAGTCTCCCCATATATACGTGATGGTACGTGGGAGCCCAAATCCGTGCTAGACCACAATTGAATCACACCAAGAGGAATCACCCAACCTTAATGCGAAAACAAGAGTGACTAGGTTTAACGACGTCAGAGCACGTCTCTAGCCTAGACCTCTAGATATTTGCATTAAGTTCCAATGCATTTTTAGATAAATTTGGTTTATTTTACGGTTGATCTTGAATTAAGTTTTTATTTCAGGTCCTACCGTATGATCTCTCAGAAATACTTAGATGCAATCTACATGCCAAAGAACATAATTTCGTTTGATGAGTTCTAACTATGAGAAGGTTAGGAATTTCAATCAAACAAAACGAACAAAAACAATCAAACAATCTAATGCAACTAATGGCGAGGAAACAACTTTTCTTTTGAGAATGTGAATCCACGAAGTGTTCTTTTCCTTTTAAACTATTGAATGCAAAAGATACTAGTTTGATTTTCTCTTCAATGGCACAAAGCACTTAAAATGATTTTGAGAGATAGTTACACCAAGCAAAATAAAATCACTCAATGCAAACACAAGAAAGTTCCCAAGACACTAAAAAACCAGTTTTCCAAATCAAAGGAAAAACCAAGGCTTATGAGCTATATGATCTAACCTCAACAAGACAAAAAGGAATTCAAGGGAGGAAGGCAAATCGCTTGGTACACAACCAAAACACTTCCAACAATCACCGAGCAAATGTGAAAAGCAAATGCAAAGTTGGCTGGTAAAACAAGAAAACAAGATCCCACGGAGGGCTTGACACACACACACGACCACTAGATGCCCTAGGGCTTGGGTGTGAAATCAATGGAAAAAAGCAAACACCCAGAGGATGAGAGTTCAAAACCAGTCAAACAACAATCCAACACACTCCAGAAACTGTAAAAGTTAAGGCAAAATGCAGACCAAGCAGTGAAAGCGAAAAGGAAGGCTTTTCAAAACCGAAAAACAAGTAATAAACGAACCCTTGCGGAACAAGACTTCGCAAGAGTGTATCTCACAGTTCAGACAAAATAAAGCAAGTCATAAACCAAGTGGAAAGAGTAGGGGACAGTCAAACCAATGGGTTCAGGAGGAAAATTTGGACAAAAATGAATTCTACAGGATCAGCGCGGGTGGCCCTCAGCAACAAAGCGATGACAAGACAACACGCGTTGCAACTTTGCGCTGTCAGCGCGGAAGGACACGGATAAAGGGCGCTCGCTCGAAAACAAGGTCAGCGCGATGACAGTGGAATCAAAGAAATAGGTATGCGATGTCAGCGCGACTGTTCTGATATAAACCGCGCTGAGGCTAAAAAATGAGTAAAACCAAGCCAAAAGCTCCCAGACCAGGGTAGTGGTTTTCAACACAATCAAGGCCTCTCCCAGAATGAACCAGGAAAGAAAAAACAAAGAACTGATCCCCAATTTTTGACAAGAGAATGACAATCAAACTCAAAACAAGGATGAAAAACAAAAGAGACAAGCAACGACTTCCCTAGCGGAGTTGCCAAATTGTTGGAAAGGTAAATCCCCTCTACGGATAGAGGCGATCCCTACTAGCCCAGAACGAGTCTAGCAACAATCAATCAATGCTACTCTGCAAGTTCCTAGTTGCAATTAACAAGTGGGTAATGATCACCTACTTGGATTCCGGCGCTATTTCTTTGATGAAGAGATGCCGCTCTCACTCCTTCGCTCTGGTCGGTCACACTCCTCCGCTATCCTCACGGGTGGACACCTGCACATGCAAAGAGAGAACAAACACAAGCGTGAAATCTAGTAAAAACAACTATACATCAGTCAGAAAGGATGTAATTCACATTTAACCATCATAAGACAAATGAGAATGGAACCATAACAGTAGTCATCTATATTTATTAATAAAAAATAGAGAAAGGTACAGCCAATGTTCTGACGTTGAGTCCTTCTCAAGAGGGTCCAGCCAGCAAGTCTCATAAGCATTCACTCTTGGAGGTAGATCTCCCAAGACAAACAACTCTCTCTCTCTCACACAAGGCAACAAGACTTCACAAACTTCCTTAAGCTCTCTATCAATCCACACTCAACACACCAAATGCCTATTAAGAGCAGCACTAAAGCACTATGAATTCCTTGATGTCAAAGTCTATATGTCAAAAACTAGCTACTCATGGCAATGGTGGAGGCTTATATAGGAGAACGAGTCTCCATGAATAGTGAAAGGATGAGCGTATCTCCAAGAAAGGTGGCTCATAAGACAAACAAACATGCCATAGAAGGGAGGGCGACCTTTACAAAGCCAACAACCAGGTCTGGAATCATCTGGAAGGCTAGATGTTAGAACAAACTCGCCCAAACAGGATCAGCGCGGGTTCATAACTGGACTGGCGCTCTGGCATCGCATCCCAATAATAGAAGAGGCTTGGTCAGCGCGATTTAGTGCAAGAAGAGAGTGCGTTGGCTATGAAATTCGACCAGCGCGGAAAACCCGCGTGCTTCCGCGCTGGCAGTGCACCAATTGCACTAACATCCGCCAGTCAGCGCGGTTATTTCAATAACAGTCACGATGATCCAATAAACTTAGGCAAAGAGGGTTTTTTGGCCATTTCAGAGAGCATGAGCCTGATGGATTTGATTTCATGACACAGTAGGGAGACCGACAGGGAGACAGTCACAAATTATTGTGTAACACCTACCATGGTGGTGATGGGTGACGAAGAATTAGGGTTCGATTCTGGAGAGGGACCTTGAGAAACGACTACCACATCCAAGGAAGGCAGCAGGTGCACAAATTACCCAATCCTGACATGGGGAGGTAGTGACAATAAATAACAATACTGGGCTCACCGAGTCTGGTAATTGGAATTAGTACAATCTAAATCCCTTAACGAGGAGCCATTGGAGGGAAAGTATGGTGCCAGTAGCTGCAGTAATTCCAGCTCCAATAGTGTATATTTAAGTTGGTGCAGTTGAAAAGCTTGTAGTTGGATCTTGAGTTGTAAAAGTCGGTCCGCCTACTCGGTGTGCACCTGCCCTTCCGTCCCTTTTGTCGGCAGCGTACTCCTGGCCTTAATTGGCTGGGTAGTAGCTCCGGCATTGTTACTTTGAAAAAATTAGAGTGCTCAAAGCAAGCTTATGCTATGAATACATTAGCATGGAATAACGCGATAGGAGTCTATTCCTATTGTGTTGGCCTTCGGGACCAGAGTAATGATTAATAGGGACTGTCGGGGGCATTCGTATTTCATTGTCAGAGGTGAAATTCTTGGATTTATGAAAGATGGACCACTATGAAAGCATTTTCCAAGGATGTTTTCATTAATCAAGAATGAAAGTTGGGGGCTCGAAGACGATCAGATACCGTCCTAGTCTCAACCATAAACGATGCCGACCAGGGATCAGCGGATGTTACTCTAAGGACTCCACCAGCACCTTCTGAGAAATTAGAGTGTTTGGGTTCCGAGGGGAGTATGGTCACAAGGCTGAAACTTAAAGGAATTGACGGATGGGCACCATCAGGAGTGGATCCTGTGGGTTAATTTGACTCAACACGGGGAAACTTACTAGGTCCAAACATAGTAAGGATTGATAGATTGAGAGCTCTTTCTTGATTCTATGGGTGGTGGTGCATGGTCATTCTTAGTTGGTGGAGAGATTTGTTTGGTTAATTCCGATAATGAACGATACCTCAGCCTACTAACTAGCTATGTGGAGGTTCCCCTTCGTGGCCAGCTTCTTAGAGGGATTATGGCCGTTTAGGCCATGGAAGTTTGAGGCAATAACAGGTCTGTGATGCCCTTACATGTTCTGAGCCGCATGCGCACTACACTAATGCAGCCAACGAGCTTTTCTTCCTAGTTCAAGAGGATTAGGAAATCTTCTCAAATTGCATCATGATGGGGATAGACCATTGCAATTATTGGTCTTCAACGAGGAATTCCTAGTAAGCACGTGTCATCAACTCATGTTGACTACATCCCTGCCCTTTGTACACACCGCCTGTTGCTCCTACCAAATGAATGATCCGGTGAAGTGTTCAGATTGCGTCGACGATGGTGGTCTGCCGCCATCGACGTCGTGAGAATTTCATTGAACCTTATGATTTAGAGGAAGGAGAAGTCATAACAAGGTTACCGTAGGTGAACCTGCGGTAGGGTCATTGATAGCTGGGGTTTTTTTTTTGGTTCAGGTTGGTTGGGTTTTGATTGCAATGTGGGACTGCGTGTTGTGTGTCTAGGGGAGAAGGTTTGGTGTTTGGTGGGAACATTGTTGGTTGCTTGTCTTGAGGTAATGCTTGTTTTTTCGTGTGTGCTTGCAAGCCATGCTTGTGCTTATCTCACCCATCTTTTGTTTTTCCTTCCCCCAATGTGTTTCTGTGTGTTTGGAAGCTTCTTCCTTGGGAGCCCTTCCGATGACCTGTTCGGTCGGGCCTGGTTGTTGCAGTTGAGGTGCTCGGGAAATATGATGGATAAAAAGTTCAGACTCATTTGTAGCGGTGGTTCTTGGTCTTTTGTTCGTTGGAAGGAATGGGCAAAGGGTGCGGGTTTCCATAGTTGGTTCTCTCGAAAAGGCGGTGGTGGTCGATGTGTTGCTTGGGTGAGATTTTTCATGGGTGGTTGGGTCGAGGGAGTGGATGCGTGCATGCTTGGTAGCCCAAACATTCCGTGACGGGAAATTGTCAGGGTGGGGTCAGTGTTGGATGGATGAAGAGTGGTTCAATCCGTTGGGCTGGCCACCCTAGTCCCTCCCGACCGTGCCTCGACAATGCCCTTGCGGAATGGTTGGGTGTCCAGGTAATGGAAAACCCCTCCCTCGGTCTGAGCTCCATCGAGATCGCAATTTTCCCAGCTAGTGGGCAAGAGGGTGGCAATCTTATCTTGTGGCTTTGTTGTCGAGGAAATTCCTTGTGCTCTCGTGAGCCACTCCCCTTCTAAGGGAAAAAGAAGTAGCGGGTTGTGTCTTTGTTCCTCCCTTTGGATTGTGGGTTTTTTGTGGGACTTGGTCATTTTTTTGTTTCGTGGTGTGCGCTTTGCGGGCATCCCTCCCTTCAGTGGCCTTGCACCATCGATGTATTTGTGGCCCACAACTTTCTCCGGCGTTGAGTCTCCACTCGTGACAACTCCTCTTTGGAGTTTGATTCTTGACCCCTGTTGACTTTCTTGCTAGAAAGGTTGTTGGGTGTTTTGTACACAGAGGGGTGGGTTTGTGTTATTAGTAGTCTATTTTTCATTTGAAGCCTTGTGGCGGGTTGGGGGGTTGTTTACCTTTTAGTAACGTGCTCCAAACACTGGTCTCATCGCGGCCCTTGTCTCTTCTAGTGGTCAAGTTTAGGTTGTGATTTATTTGCTTGGTTTTTTTATTGATGTTTGTTATGTTGTAAAAGGTGTTGTGCCGTACATGTAGGTGGGAGGGTGTGAATAGGTGGAATGCTTTTTGATTGGGTGCCTTGTTCGATTTCTTTCTGGTTAGCAGACATCTACTCGGCGTGCCGTTGAGCTTCCCTCTTTTCTTGGGATCTTTGTTTCTTTGGTGTTGTTTTCTTCCCTTCTTCCTTTTCCCCCTAAGCTTTGTGGAGGAGAGGTTGGATTGTTGTGGATTGGAGTTTGGGAAGGACGAAAAGCAGTGCGTGTTCCCGAGGTGGCCACCCTAGTTCTTCTCGATCGTCGTCCCCTACAGTTGCCCCCTTTTTGCGAAGGCGTGGGGGTTGCGAAGCTTGTTCTCTGTTTGCGCCTCCCACTGTGAGCCGGTAGCCATGTTTGATATATCTTGCCTTCCTGTTGTTTTTTTCCCTTCTTGTTGTTGGCCCCTAGCTTTACGGAGAAAAGGTGGGTGGGATTGTTGTGGATTGGTGTTCAGGAAGGATGAAACACAGTGCGAGTTAATGGGTGGCCACCCTAGTCCTTCTTGATCTTCGTCCCCCACAGTTCCCCCCTTTTTGCGAAGGTAGGGGGTTGGAGAAGCTTGTTCTCTATTTGAGCCTCCCATTGTGAGCCGGTAGACACATTTGATATCTCTCTTTCTTTCATGTTGTTTTCTTCCTTTCGACCCCCTATTTTTATGGAGAAAAGCTGGGATTATTGTGGATCGGTGTTGGGGAAGGATGAAACGCAGTGTGAGTTCCCAGGGTTGCCACCCTAGTCCTTCTCGATCGTCATCCCCTGCAGTTCCCCCCTTTTTCTACAAGCACGGGGTTGCAGAAGCTTGTTCTCTATTTGAAGCCTCCCCTTGTGAGCCGGTAACCACGGTTGATGTCCCTTTCTTTCATGTTGTTTTCTTCCTTCTAGCCCCTAGCTTTATGGAGAAAAGGTGGCATTGTTGTGGATTGGTGTTCGGGAAGGACGAAATGTAGTGCGAGCTCCCGGGGTGGCCACCCTAGTCCTCCTCGATCTTGGTCCCTTTCAATTCCCCCCATTTTTTGCAAAGGCACGGGGCTTGGGAGGCTTGTGCTTTGTTTGAGCCCTCCCCTTGTGAGCCGGTAGCCATGTTTGATCTCTATTTCTTTCGCCTCGTTTTCTTCCCTTCTTCCTTTCGAACCCTTGCTTTATGGAGAAAAGGGGGAATTGTTGTGGATTAGTGTTCAAGAAGGACTAAAACTAGTACGAGCTCCAGGGGTGGCCACCCTAGTCCTTCTCGATTTCTTTTCCGTGCACTTCCCCCCATTTTGCGAGGGTGTGGAGCTCGGGGAGATTGTTCTCTGTTCGAGCCTCCTCCTTTGAGGGGGGTAGGCACCTTTGTTTCTCTTTCTCTCATGCGTTTTACCTCCCTTTGGCCCTTGGCCTTGCATTTTTTGTGGGGGGTACCCCTATTTAGTGTTGTGGCTGATTTTTCGGTAATACATGGAAACGACTCTCGGCAACGGATATCTCGGCTCTTGTTACAATGAAGAACGTAGAGAAATGCGATACTTAGTGTGAATTGCATAATCCCGTGAATCATCGTGTTTTTGAACGCAATTTACGCCCGAGGCCTCAGTCGAGGGCACTTCTGTTTGGGCGTCGCATCCCATTCAAATGCGCTCCTTGCAATATGCTAGGGAGCAGTAGAGTTGGTCATTTGTGCCCAACGCGGTGCGATTGGATGAAATACCTCAAGCGATGTTTCGTGGCATGCGTCGGCGAGTGGTGATCTTGTCCCCTTGGATGGGCATTCGATGTTAGCTGATGTGGGCTTTGTGTGGCATCGCTCGAACTTTCTTTTCTCTCACTTGCCCTCCCATCGGGTAGGGTAGATTTAGCTCCAACTTTGCGACCTCAACTCAGGCGAGAACACCTGCTGAGTTTAAGCATATAATTAAGTGAAGGAAAAGAAACTTACAAGGATTCCCCTAGTAGCGTCAAGCAAACCAAGAAGAGCCCAGCATGAAAATCGGGCAGCAGCGTCGCTTGAATTGTAGTCTGTAGAAGCATCCTCAACGATGGACCTGGGCCAAGTCCCTTGGAAGGGGGCGCCTGAGAGGGTGACAGCCCTGTCGGCTCGGGACCTTGCCGCATCATGAGGCATTGTCAGCGAGTCAGGTTGTTTGGGAATGCAACCCTAATTGGGTAGTAAATTCTATCCAAGGCTAAATACGGGCGAGAGACCGATAGCGAACAAGTACCGCGAGGGAAAGATGAAAAGGACTTTGAAAAGAAAGTTAAAGAGTGCTTGAAATTACTAGGAGGGAAGCGGATGGAAGCTGTCGATGCGTCTCGGTTGGATGTGGAATAGCTTAGGCTGGTCTGCCATTCGACTTGAGGTGTAAACCAACACGAGCTGCTGCATCGTCACAAGCGCGGGTGGATTGCCACCTGTCGGTTTTTCGTTGCGGTGGTCAAGGAATGAAGCGTGGGCCCTTGTGGTGGGCTGTGTGCACCTACACGCTTGTGGTGTTGGTCGGCAGGCTTTCCATTCGACCCGTCTTGAAACACGGACCAAGGAGTCTAACATGTGTGTGTGTCAGCGGGTTTGAAAACCTGAGAGGCCCAAGGAAGCTGACGAGTGAGATCCCCTCTCTTGGGGGGGTGCATCGTCGATCAACCTTGAGCTTATGCGAAGGGTTCGAGTGCGAGCACACCTGTTGGGACCTGAAAGATGGTGAACTATGCCTGAGTAGGGCAAAGCCAGAGGAAACTCTGGTGGAGGCTCGTAGCGATACTGACGTGCAAATCATTCGTCTAACTTGGGTATAGGGGCGAAAGACTAATCGAACCATCTAGTAGGTGGTTTCCTTCGAATTTTCCCTCAAGATAGCTGTAACTGACGTGCGATTTTTATCGGGTAAAGCAAATGATTAGAGGCATTGGGGGCGTAATTCCCTTAACCTATTCTCAAACTTTAAATAGGTAAGAGGGTGCGGCTGCTCCATTGAGACGCACCATGGAATCGAGAGCTCCAAGTGGGCCATTTTTGGTAAGCAGAACTGGCGATGTGGGATGAACCAGAAGTCGAGTTATGGTGCCGAATTGCGCGCTAACCTAGATCCCACAAAGTGTGTTGGTTGATTAAGATAGCAGGACGGTGGTCATGGAAGTCGAAATCCGCTAAGGAGTGTGTAGCAACTCACCTGCCGAATCAGCTAGCCCCGAAAATGGATGGCGCTGAAGCGCGCAACCTATACTCGACTGTCGGAGAAATTGCCTGGCTCCGATGAGTAGTAGGATGCGGGGGTCATTGAGAAACCTCGGACGTGAGCTTGGGTGGATAGGCCCCCGGTGCAGATCTTGGTGGTAGTAGCAACTATTCAAATGAGAACATTTAAGACTGAAGTGGGGAAAGGTTCCATGTCAACAACACTTGGACATGGGTTAGTCGATCCTAAGAGATGGGGAAGCCTTGTATCAAGGGTGCACTATGCACGAGCATCGAAAGGGATTTGGGTTAATATTCCCAAACCGGGACATGGCGACGGGCGGCAACGTTAGGAAATCCTGAGATGTCGTCGAGGGCCCTGAGAAGAGTTATCTTTTCTTTTTAATAGCTTGCCCACCCTAGAATCGGTTCACCTGGAGATAGGGTCCAGCAGCTGCAAGAGCACCGCATGTCTTGCAGTGTCCAGTGCGCCCTCGGTGGCCCTTGAAAATCTCGAGGACCGAGTACCGTTCATGCCTTGTCGTACTCATAACCGCATAGGTCTCCAAGGTGAACAACCTCTGGTCAATAGAACAATGTAGGTAAGGGAAGTCGGAAAAATGGATCCGTAACTTCGGGAAAAGGATTGGCTCTAAGGGTTGAGCCTAGGGGTCTGCACCCTCAACTCGTGGGCTGTCGGTAGTTTGCCCAAGCTGCTCTCGTAGCGAGGGCGGGCAGTCGCGTGCCGATTGGGCTACGGGCATAGAATTCCCCCTGTCGGGGGCTTTTCCCTAGGCTTCAAACAGTCAACTCAAAATTGGTACAGACAAGGGGAATCTGACTATTTAATTAAAACAAAGCATTGCGATGTTCCTTGCGGATGCTGACACAATGTGGTTTCTTCCCAGTGCTCTGAATGTCAAAGTGAAGAAATTCAACCAAGCGCGGGTAAACGGCTGGAGTAACTATGACTCTCTTAAGGTAGCCAAATGCCTCGTCATCTAATTAGTGATGCACATGAATGGATTAATGAGATTCCCACTGTCCCTCTCTACTATCTAGCGAAACCATAGCCAAGGGAACGGGCTTGGCGGAATCAACGGGGAAAGAAGACCCTATTGAGCTTGACTCTAGTCCGACTTTGTGAAATAACTTGAGAGGAGTAGAATAATAGGGAGTTATTTTCGGCGCAAGTGAAATACCGCTACTTTTAACATTATTTTACTTATTCCATGGGGCGGAGATGGGGCACTGCCCCTGTTTTTGGCCTTAAGACACTTTTTGGCGGGTCGATCCAGGCGGAAGACATTGTCAGGTGGGGGGTTTGACTGGGGCGACACATCTGTTAAAAGATAACACAAGTGTCCTAGGATGAGCTCAATGAGAACAGAAATCTCGTGTGGAACAAAAGGGTAAAAGCTCATTTGATTTTGATTTTCAGTACGAATACAAACCATGAAAGCGTGGCCTATCGATCCTTTAGATTTTCAGAATTTGAAGCTAGAGGTGTCAGAAAAGTTACCACAGGGATAACTGGCTTGTGGCAGCCAAGTGTTCATAGCGACGTTGCTTTTTGATCCTTCGATGTCGGCTCTTCCTATCATTGTGAAGCAGAATTCACCAAGTGTTGGATTGTTCACCCACCAATAGGGAACGTGAGCTGGGTTTAGACCGTCGTGAGACAAGTTAGTTTTACCCTACTGATGAACCACACCGCAATAGTAATTCAAATTAGTACGAGAGGAACTGTTGATTCACACAATTGGTCATCGCGCTTGGTTGAAAAGCCAGTGGCACGAAGCTACCGTGTGTCGGATTATGACTGAACGCCTCTAAGTCAGAATCCACGCTAGAAGCGGTGCATGTCACTCTTCGACTGTATCTCGACCCACAGTAGGGGCGTCGCTTTGTCACCCCAGGGGCCCGTGTCATTTGAAAACCACGACCGTGAAGCATCTCGGTCGGGGCAACTTTGAAGTTCAATTCCAAATGGTCGTTGAGAAGAATCCTTTGCAAATGACTTAAATACGCGACGGGGTACTGTATGTGGCAGAGTGGCCTTACTGCCACGATCCACTGAGATTCAGCCCTTGGTCGCCTCAATTCAGAGCTTTGCTCTTGTCACAAAAAAAATTGTGCAACCCTCCCGCTCTCATGCCTTTGCCTCTTCCTCCAGACGATAATTTTTGTTGCTTGGGGGCGGGAAATTTGGGGTTTCCACACCGTGACAGAAAAGGCACCGAAGCCCGGGAAAACTGGGGTTTCCATGTCGCGCCACGGCGCCCAAGCATGGGAACAATTGGGGTTTCCATGCCGCGCCCCGGTGCAAAAAATTTGGGGTTTCCACCCGGCGCCTAAAATTTGGGGCTTCCATGTCGCGCCAAAAATTTGGGGTTTCCACCCGGCGCCTAAAATCTGGGGCTTCCATGTCGCACCAAAAGTTTGGGGTTTCCATGCCACGCCTAAAATTTGGGGGTTCCTCCCACCGCTAAAAAATTTGGTGTTTCCAAGTCGTGCCCTGGCGCCCAAGCCTAGGGAAACATGGGGTTTCCATGTCGCGCCTAAAATTTGGGGCTTCCGCCTAGTGCAAAAAATTTTGGGGTTTCCAAGTCGCGCTCCGGTGCCCAAGCCTGGGGAAACTTGGGGTTTCCATGTCGCGCCTAAACTTTGGGGCTTCTGCTTGGCGCAAAACATTTTAGGGTTTCCAAGTCATGCCTTGGCGCCCAAGCCTGGGGAAACTTTGGGTTTCCATGTCGTGCCACGACTGAAACCAGTGGCACCCAAGCCTACAAAAACTGGGGGTTTCCAAGTAAACTTGGGGTTTCCATGTCCCTCCCTTGATGGAACCACGGGTTTCCACATTTTACGGCATGATGGAAATGCGGGGCTTTCAACAATTCCCCAACGCGGGGAACTTGGGGTTTCCATGATGATGCAAAGTAGCTCGCAAGTCTTGGGAACTTGGGGTGTTTCGAAACCACTGCCCAAGTCTGGGGAACTCATGGTTTCCATGTCGCGGCACACCCTGAATCGCCCGAGAGTCTGTGGAACTTCGGATTTCCATGTCGTGGGGCCATGAAAAGCCACCAAAGTCTGGGAAACTCGAGGTGTCCATTTTGCAGCATGATGTAAACTACTATCCAAGCCAGTGGACACACACGGGGTTTCCATTTCGCGTCACAGCAAAAATTGCTACCTAAATTTGGGGAACGCGGTGTAAGGACATGCGTTTTGGTTTCTTCTCGTCGGTGCAAAGTGCGAACTCTACGACTGAAATGTACAAAGGGACATAAGTATAATGTGCATTAGAGGTGGAGCAATGGTTGGTTAATAGTGTGGAGCGTTTGGCAAACCCACGAGCCAACTTACATGTTGGGGTGACTTGAACGAAGGATTGTTGTCCGACCAACAATCGGATGGCAAGTTTGCAATCTGTAAGGGCGCTTTGTCACACGGCTGTTGAGTCGGCCTGGGCAACGACTCGCCCAACTGCTTTTATAAATATGGCAAGGCGTTGGAGGACTTGGCATTCATTCGAATATGGACGTTCGAACATGAGCATTCAGTGATCAAGAAAAAAGTGCAAAGTAGTGGAGCAGGTTGCAAAAGAGGCGCGGGCGTATATGTGCCCACTCTTGGGCAAGCACACATGACACGTACAGGTTTCGATTATCAGGTGAGGGTTCGAGTAAGGGAGGTGCCCACCGTTCAGTGTGACACGGGTGACTCAAGTAGGTCGCCCGCCCATCGTGGAAGAAGAAACATGGAGGTGTCTCCGGTGACTCAGGTAGGTCGCCCGCCCGTCGTGCAAAAGGAAACGCGGGGTGACTTGGGTGAGGTCGCTCACCCATCGTGTAGTGGTAAACGAGGTTCGCTTGAGGAGTGTAGTTGGCAGCTCGTGTGAGGGTGTGCCCACCCAGCTCGGGCAAGGAACTCGGTTGGCACACGGAGGTGTTGCCTATTTGTAAAATTGGCTAAGTATGAAACTTGGTGTTTCCCAAGTATACTTGTAAAGCCTTGTAAACATTGTAAAGTTGAATAATATATTGTGTTCAAGTAGACTCATTGTTAAGGGAGTTTCCCCTCCCTTTTATACTGTGCAATTGTGTTCTTCATATATAATTGTTGATGATAATGAATGTGTATCGGTGTTCATTGGTATAAAGGAAACATAATAATACTTGGTTGCGAAAAACAAACTAAGTAGACTAATGGTTAGGCGTATTCCATGAACATAAGTATTGGTGAAAATAAAGTGTTCGGTGCCATCGCACCTCGCCAAGTATGGTTTAAAGACTACCGTAGGCCTGGGGGCATGACACGTGGGGTTCCCATGTCGCTCGCGCCGCAGATAAAACTGCTGCCCAAGTCTGGGGAGCTTTAGGTTTCCATGTCACCGCGCGACAGGGAACGGCCGCCCAAGTTTGGGGAGCTTCGGGTTTCCATGTCATCGTGCGAGATGGAATGATCGCCCAAGTCTACTGAACACGGGGCTTTCCATTCCGTGGCATGACGGAAATCGAGACCTCGAGGTCTTCCATGTCCCACCATGACAGAAACCACGACCTCGGTGCAGGGAGCTCAAGTTTCCATGCCACGGATCGACAGAGAATCCCCCGAGTCTGCAGAACCCGGGGGCTTTCTGTTTTGTGGCATGAGGGAAACTGCCTAATTCTGGGAACCTCTAGGGTCTCCATCTCCCACCTGGGCGAAAACTGCGTCCCTGGCGTGGGGAACTTGGGTTTCCTTGTCGCAACACGACCAAAATCAACCAAGTTTATGGAACTCATATTTTCCATGTCACGGAATGATGAAGAACCTCCCAAGTCTTGCGAACTTGGGGTTTCCATTTCACGGCGGGGTGGAAACCGCTTGCCCCGTCTGCCTCTGGAACTTGGGGTTTCCATGCCTCGTTGCGACAGGAGCCATCCAAGTGCATGGAAAGCGGGGTTTCCCTACCCTGTCGTGATGAGAGCTGCCCAAGTGCGCGTGAAATCTAGGGTTTCCATGTCCCATCGCGCCGGAAACCTCTATCACGTACGCGGGGGGTGTCAGGTATTTGAGTTGGGAGTGCCCGAGAGAGTCGAGAGACCGAACCCGTAGTACGACCGCTCGAGTTCAGCTATATGCTACTCGGGTGAGCGTTCATTTATATGCAAAGTCTTGGCACGACATTCGCTTATGTGCGACAGTGATGGGCGCACTCATAGCAGGCGCGCTGTGTTGGGCATCGTGCACGCCCGTTGACACCTGCACGATGGGCGAGTCACCGATGGAAGGCGCTTGGCCGACCCTTGTTGGGTGCCCAGATGAAAGAGGTGACCATGTGCGAACGAGTTAGGATGCGGGCGGGTGTGCGACATGCGGCGACGGGTGTAATCGGTGAGGTGTTGGAGCCGACCCATGGGTGTGATGGTGCACACGATGGGACGCGGCGGTTCATTGGAATGGGGTGTGTCGAGGTTATGTGGTAGGTCATCCGGGCATGCATGTTGATGGAGCCGACCCTTGTTATCCCCGAGAGACACGTCCCTTGGGCGAAAGGATGCATATAAGTAAGGAGGATGGCTTTCGACGAAGGGACATCGAACTCAGACTTCCACATCGCAGAACAAGTGCGAAGGAAGGAGTTGGGTGAAAACGGAAGGAAGAGAAGGACGTAGGTAAGAGGGCCACACCGACAGGTAGATTATAGAGGGTGGGTTAGACTTGGTAGCACAGACAGGCAGAGCAGGGCGGGCTACCATTCGGGCAGGCAGGCTGCACTGCATGCGGGCCACGCACCCTCACTATGGACCGCACCGATGGGCAAAGTTTGGGCGCCGCGGAACGGAAAGTCGGGCGGACAAGTTCGAAATTCAAGTGTGGAGTTGTGTCGTGCAGGCCGTGCGTAGTGCAGCATGACCACACGACACGAGGCTCAATATCTGGGATATATTATTGATGAATGGTGGGTGCATGTGGATATATCCAAGATCCAATTCATTCAGGATTGGCCAACCCTAAACACTCTAATAGAGCTCTGCAACTCTCTGGGTCTTGCTGACATCTACCGTAGGTTCGTGTTATGGACATGAGACTTCTGATTTTCCACTTTTCTACAAAATCCACTGAGAATTCAGCAACACATACTAGACACACTTGGAGGGTCAGCAAGTTCCATATTTTCACCTCAAGGATGCATTGTTATGCCACCTGGGACACCTTTGTGTTCCTTCAAGCGAGCGTTACAAGATGATTTGGGAAGCACACTACATTTGTGTTGTTGGGCATTTTGAGGTTGAGAAAATAGTAGAAGTACTACAAAAGTATTTATGGTAAGTTATTTTCGCTGCATTGTTAAGAACACTTATTGGAAAAATGATTGAGTGTTGAAAGAATAATTGAAGATAAATTTATGGTAAGTTATTTTCACTGCATTGTTAAGAACACTTATTGGAAAATTGACTCAGTGTTGAGGTAGGCGCAAACCGTGTACTCAAGTGTTGGTAAAAGGAAAAAGTACGGCGGTGTCGCACCCGCTTATGCATTGTTGAAAGACTACCACTAGGATAGGAGTGTGACATGGGGTCTCCGAGTCCCTCCTCCACAAAAGTCGCCAAATTGTGGGGAACCTGGGGATTCCATGTCCCGCCTTGTCGAAAGCATCCCAAGTGTGGGAAATTTGGGGTTTCCATGTCTCGTCGTGATGGAAATTTCCCTAGGTGCAGTAAACTTGGTGTACATCGAGTCTACAACCTCACGTCAAGAGAAAGGCTCGGTTGGTCAAGAGAATGAAGGTTTCTTCATTAGTTAAGGATCTCGCTAAGGATCAAAGGTTGGAGTCTCTTCTAGAGCTAGTCCACCATGGACTATCAAAAGTTGAAAGAAGGACATAGTGCCCGGGAACGAAGTGCCGAAGAAAGAAAGTGCAGAGAGGAGGAAGGACTCGACTTGGGCTAGGAGGATATCATTGTCAAGGCTCTAGGGCTTCGCAATGACCAATAAGAACCTTCAATTAGATAAATTTACGAAAGGGTTTTCCTCTCTGAGAGAGAGAGGTTTTTCCTTGGCAGAGAGCCAACATCTTGTGTTCTTGTTCTTATGTTTTTGGCACCAGTTTGATGAATGTAAACACACATGCATTAATAAGAAGAGAAGAAGATTAAGATAACACGATAAATTGTAAAAGAGATTCACAAATTGTTATCAGGTCTAGAAGAATCCCACTACACCCCATTTCCCCAAATTCTTCAACGCAATATCGGAGCTAAGGTGACACATCAAGGAAAGGGAATCTCAAGAACATCCGCAAGGTTGAAGCATCAAGCCATGAAGTCTCAATCACATCAAGGAAAAGAAGGTCTACCATCTATCATTCATCATGGAAGACTAAAAAGCAAGAAGAAATTCCTTGTATAAAGGCACCTACAAGAAGAACAAATCAAAGAGGGACCTACATCGAGCTACACCATCTTGAAAAATGAAAGGTAGTACGAGTCAAGTCATCAAGAAAGTCCATTTGAAGAAAGCAACCTGAACAAAATCAAGATCTAAGGAAGGCAAGCCCTCAAGTATTCAAGAAGAAAGAAAGTTCACTACATCTCAAACTCTATCAAGTAAGTATATGTCCCCTTATAAGTATACCTTAGTGTCTTTTTGAAAGGAAAGTAAAAAATTGGTTGGGACCACTACACATCCAAAGTCCAACGGTTTGGATGCCAAGGATATGGATGCTACAAAAGGGATTGTCCTAAACTTAAGAAGGACAACAACAACAAGAGAAAAAGGGAAGAAGCTCATGTAACTCAAGAAGCGAAAGAAGATGACAAGAAGCAAAAGAAGGAAGATCCTCTTATGACTAAGTGAACCTCTTTGCTTAAAGTCTTCTTTGAAAGGGGGTAGAGGTCTCATTGGGGGTCCCATTTATACACAGGCGAGAGAAGATGAAGCAAGAAAGGCTACACCAATTGAGGAGAACTATCAATTAAAGTTGAGATGATAAAAGCATAATCAAGATGAGGTACGTATGCATGCATCAAAGTTTAGGCCATGTCATCATATATATTGATTGGGTCATGGGAAAAGTTTTTGAATCACGATCAAGAATAAAAGGATCTCTTTCACCAATGACATGCTCGGAGGCATGTACTACAGTGGAGTAAAGGTCAACATGAAGAAGTGCTCCCATAAGGAGTATAAGGTGGTTGACTAATCAATCCAAGAAGAAGAAAATGAAGAAAGAGATCAAGCATGTGAAGAACATCACGGTCATAAAGAATAACTATTTGACAAGATTCCTCAACATCTCTCGAAAGAAGGCATGGCAACTCTGTCAAAGGAAGAAAAAGATAAAGGACCCTTGACACCTACAAAGGCCTTGGAGATAGTAAGGTGCGGATAACCGATTCAACTCTACAAATATGTCATGGTGAAGAGGCCATCCAACAAAAGCACCATTTGGTGTTGAAGAAATACCACGATGAAGTCATGAAGGGGAACTAAATCAAAGTATGGGAACAAGTGAGTACAACTAAGCATCCATGTGATAAGTATTATGAAGGATAGACAAGATGACAAAGGAGTAGCTAGATGACAAAAAGGACTTGATATATATGAAGAAGGCCACTTTCCACTAAGGGAGCAATGACATGACAAACCAGGAGGGAAAGTGATCGATGGCCGGTACCCTGCCAAGAAGAAGTTCAAACAAAGACTTCATGACATCAAAGGAATGAAGGAGATCAAGCGGCTGAAGGACCCACAAAGAAGACGTCGTTGATGAATGGACAAGTCCCTTGGTAAGAGGGAGTTCTAATAAGTTCCCAACTACAAAGGAGCTTGGGCAAGTTCCTTGTCAGAGGAAACTTGGGCATGTTTTCCTCGATAAAGGGGAAGAGATAGACACAACGTTCTTGTCTTCACTTGGCAAGAAAGAACGGGAGGATTGGGTAATCGTTTGGCATCTGATGCTCTCTGAGGATGTGTAGGGAATCCAAGACAAGAGTAGGCAAGAGGAGCGGTATTCTTTGAGGGCTGGGAACCCAAGACAAGAATTGTCCTAGTAGGTCATACTCAGGGAACACCTGGGTGGGTATGTACCTTTAGAGACAATGACTAAGGTGTTTATAAGCCATTGGCCTTGCCAACATTGTGCTCTGATCTTATGAGAGATAAAGATGTTAGTCAAGGCCTTGTTATGAACAATGTTGGCTAATATGATGCTATAACATATGGGTTTCCAATTCGGTTTCTCTTATGTGAATTATTCAAGATTGAAAAATAGCCAAACGCCTTGTAATGATTTATGAATACCTCCCTAGTTAAGAGGGGGTGTTAAAGAAAGAGTAATTGGGTTCGATCTTCATAAATGTACTTTTGATATTTGTATTTATTCAAGAAAGGAAATATATATATATATTTATTATTTATAGTTTATATATATATATATATATTATTTATCATTGACTTTCTTGCTCATTGAAATAGGCCTAGCACATGTTAAAGTGTTATAAAGAGTCAAAAGAAAATGTTGAATACCTTAAGGGCATGTTACACGAGGTATATTTATGTATTAGATTCAAATATATTCCTACCCTCGTGCCTTCGTTCGGGTCGTGCACCCATTCAAACCCCAAATTTCCTTCGGGCGGGTCGAGTCATCGCGTGCTGTGCTGTGTGTGGGTGCCCGGGCACACGTGGCCATGCCAAAAATGCTAATTCGTGACCGCCCATGTGCCTTCTTTGTTCAGGTCATGCACCAATGGAAACCCCAAATTTCGTTCGGGTGATTCGAGTCGGCTTGCCCAGGGTGGGTCAGGTCATGCCATGCCATGTGTGGGTGCCCCGACACACGTGGCCGTGCCAAAAATTTTAAGTCATCACCACCCGTGTGTCTTCTGCACAATTGTGCAACCCATTTTCCCAACGCTCCCTCGGGCCTTCGTTCAGGTCGTGCACCCATGGAAAGCCCAAATTTCGTTCGGTTCGTGTACACATGGAAACCCCAAATTTCGTTCGGGTGGGTTGGGTCATGTCGTGTGTGGGTGCTCGTGCAAACGCGTTCGGGCGAGTCGGCTCGGGTCGTGTCGTGCCATGCGTGGGTGCTCGGGAACATGTGGTCATGCAAAAAATGTGAAGGCATGACCACCCGTGTGCCTTCTGCATGTTCGTGTGACTCGTTTGCCCGACGCTCCCTCGTGCCTTCATTCGGGTCGTGCACCCATGGAAACCGCAAATTTCGTTCGCGCGGGTTGGGTTGTGCCGTGCGTGGGTGCTCGAGAACACGTGGCAATGCAAAAAATGCTAAGTCATGACCCCCCGTGTGCCTTATACACATTCGTGCATCCCTTTTGCCCGACGCTCCCTTGTGCCTTCGTTCGAGTCGCGCACCCATGGAAACCCCAAATTTCTTTCGGGTTGTGCATAGAAGGAAACCCCAAATTTTGTTCGGGTGGGGTCGTGTCATGTCGTTTGTGGGTGCCCATGCAAACGTGTTCGGGTGGGTTGGGTTGGCTCGCCCAAGGATGACCAGGCCATGTGTGGGTGCCCGGGCACACGTGGTCGTGCCAAAAATGCTAAGTCGTGACCACTCATGTGTCTTCTGCATGTTCGTGCAGCCCATTTTCCTGACGCTCCCTCATGCCTTCGTTCGGGTCATGCGCCCACAGAAACCCCAAAATTTCGTTCCGGTATGTGCCCATGGAAACCCCAAATTTCATTCGGGCAGGTCGGGACGTGTCGTGTGTGCGTGCCCGTGCAAACGCGTTCGGGGAGGTTGGGTCGGGTCGTGTCGTGACGTGTGACGACACCCGGGGCACACGTGGCCATATAAAAAATGCAAAGTTGTAACCGGGGGTGGGCTTTGTGCATGATCATGTTGCTTGTTCGCCCGAATCTCCCTTGTGCCTTCATTTTGGTCGTGTGTCGGAGCCCATGTAAACTCGTTCGAGTGGGTCGTTTACCGTGTAAACACTCGTTTGGGCGGGTTGTTTACCATGTAAACTCGTTCGGGCGATTCGTTTGAGGGCACCCGTGTAAACTCGTTCGGGAAGGTCGTTTGCCATGTAAACTCGTTTAGGCAGGTCGTTTGAGGGCGCCCGTGTAAACTTGTTTGGGTGGGTTGGGTAAGGGAGTCTGTGTAAACTTGTTCAAGCGGGTCGTGTGAGGTCGTCCATGCAAACTCGTTCGGGCGAGTCGTTTGGGAGAGGGCATCCGTGCAAACGCGTTCGAGCGGATCATTCAAGAGAGGGCGTTCGTGCAAACTCGTTCAGGCAGGTCGGGCAAGGGCGTCTGTGAAAACTCGTTCGGGCGGGTCGTTCGGGTGAGAGCGTCCATGCAAACTCATTTGGGTGGGTCGGGCGAGGGCGCGTCTAGGCACACGAGCCCATATTAAAAATGCTAAGTTGTGACCCGGGATGGCCTTTATGCATGTTTATGAAGCTCGTTTTCCTTGCTCTCCATTGTCCCTTCATTTCGGTAGTGTGGGTGCCCATGTAAACTCGTTCAAGAGAGGGTGTCTGTGTCAACTCGTTCGGGCGGGTCAGGCGAGGGCGTCTGTGTCAACTCGTTCGGGCGGGTTGGCTGAGGGCGTCTGTGTCAACTCGTTTGGGCAGGTCGGCTGAGGGCGTCCGTGTCAATTCGTTCGGGTGGGTCGTTCAGGCAAGGGCGTCCGTGTAAACTCGTTCGGGCTCTTCGAGCAAGGGCGCGCCCAGGAAAACGAGCCCGTATCAAAAATGCTAAGTTGTGACCCGAGGATGGCTTTGTACACGTTCATGCAGCTTGTTTGCCCAGCTCTCCCTTGTCCCTTCATTTCGGTCGTGTGGGCGCCCATGTAAACTCGTTTGGGTGCGTCATTTGAGGGCATCCGTGTCAACTCGTTGGGGTGGGTCGGGCGAGGGTGTCCATGTTAACTCGTTCGGTTCGGTTGGGCAAGGGCGTCCGGGTGAACTCGTTCGGGTGGGTCGGGCAAGGGCGTGCCCGGGCGAACGAGCCCGTAAAAAATGCTAAGTTGTGACCCAAGGTTGGCTTTGTGCACATTCATGCAGCTCATTTGCCCAGCTCTCCCTTGTCCCTTCATTTCGGTAGTGTGGGCGCCCATGTAAACTTGTTCGTGCGGGTCATTTAAGGGTGTCTGTGTCAACTCATTCAGGCGGGTCAGGCGAGGGCACACCCAGGCGAACGAGCCCGTATCAAAAAATTCTAAGTTGTGACTCAAGGTTGGCTTTGTGCACATTCGTGCAGCTTGTTTTCCTGGCTCTCTCTTGTCCCTTCGTTTCGATGAGTCGTTTGAGGGCGTGCGTGTGAACTTGTTCGAGCGGGTCGGGCGAGGGCGTGCGTGTGAACTCGTTCGGGCGGGTCGGGTGAGGGCATCTGCGTGAACTCGTTCGGGCAGGTCGGGTGAGGGCGTGCCCAAGCGAACGAGCCCGTATAAAAAAATGGTAAGTTGTGAACCGAGGTTGGCTTTGTGCATGTTTGTGCAGCTCATTTCCCCGGCTCTCCCTTGTCCCTTTGTTTCGGTGAGTCGTTTGAGGGCATGCGTGTGAACTCGTTCCAGTGGGTCGGGCGAGGGTGCACCCAGGTGAACAAGATCGTATCAAAAAATGCTAAGTTGTGACCCGAGGTTGGCTTTGTGCATGTTCATGCAGTTCGTTTTCCTGGCTCTCCCTTGTCCCTTCATTTTGGTGAATCGTTTGAGGGCATGTGTGTGAACTCGTTTGGGCGGGTCGGGTGAGGGCGTCCATGTGAACTCGTTCGGGCAGGTAAGGTGAGGGCGTGCCCGTGCGAACAAGCCCGTATCAAAAATTGCTAAGTTGTGACCTAAGGTTCGCTTTGTGCATGTTTGTGCAGCTCGTTTTCCTGGCTCTCCCTTGTCCCTTTGTTTTGGTGAGTCATTTGAGGGCGTGCGTGTGAGCTCGTTCAAGCGGGTTGAGCAAGGGCATCTGTGTGAACTCATTGGGGTGAGGACGTGCCCAGGCGAATGAGCCCGTATCAGAAAATGCTAAGTTGTGACCCGAGGTTGGATTTGTGCACATTTGTGCAGCTCGTTTTCCCGACTCTCCCTTGTCCCTTCGTTTTAGTGAGTCATTTGAGGGCGTGTGTGTGAGCTTGTTCGAGTGGGTCAGGCGAGGGCATCCATGTAAACTGATTCGGGCAGGTCGGGTGAGGGCGCGCCTGGGCGAATGAGCCCATATCAAAAAATGCTAAGTTGTGACCTGAGGTTGGCTTTGTGCACATTCATGTAGCTTGTTTGAACGACTCTCTCTTGTCCCTTCGTTCCGGTGAGTTGTTTGAGGGCGTGCGTGTGAGCTCGTTCAGGCGGGTCAGGCGAGGGTGTCCGTGTGAACTCGTTCGGGTGGGTCAGGCGAGGGCGTCCGTGTGAACTCGTTCGGGCGGGTCGGGCGAGGGCGTCCGCGTGAACTCGTTTGGGCTAGTCGAGCGAGGGTGCGCTCGGGCGAACAAGCCCGTATCAAAATATGCTAAGTTGTGACTCGAGGTTGGCTTTGTGCATGATCATGTAGCTCATTTTCCTAGCTCTCCCTTGTCCCTTCGTTTCGGTGAGTCGTTTGAGGGCGTGCGTGTGAGCTCGTTCGGGCGGGTCAAGCGAGGGTGTCCGTGTGAACTCGTTCGGGTGGGTCGAGCGAGGGTGCGCCTGAGAAAATGAGCCCGTATCAAAAAATGCTAAGTTGTGACATGAGGTTGGCTTTGTGCATGTTCTTGCATCTCATTTTCCCAGCTCTCCCTTGTCCCTTTGTTTCGGTCAGTCATTTTAGGGTGTGCGTGTCAGCTCGTTCGGGTGGGTCGGGCAAGGGTGCCCGTGTGAACTCGTTCGAGCGGGTCGGGCGAGGGCGCGCCTGGGCGAACGTGCCCATATCAAAAATTGCTAGGTTGTGACCCAAGGTTGGCTTTGTGCACATTCGTGCAGCTCATTTGCCTGACTCTCCCTTGTCCCTTCGTTTCGGTGAGTCGTTTGAGGGCGTGCGTGTGAGCTCGTTTGGGCAGGTCAGGTGAGGGTGTCCGTGTGAACTCGTTCGAGTAGGTCAGGCGAGGGTGCGCCCGGGTGAACGAGCCTATATCAAAAAATGCTAAATTGTGACCCGAGGTTGGCTTTTTGCACGTTCGTGCAGCTCATTTTCCCGGCTCTCCCTTGTCCCTTCGTTTCGGTGAGTCGTTTGAGGGCATGCGTGTGAGCTCATTTGGGTGGGTCGAGTGAGGGCGTCCATGTGAACTCGTTTGGGTGGGTTGGGCGAGGGCACGCCCGAGTGAATGAGCCCATATCAAAAAATGCTAAGTTGTGACCTGAGGTTGGCTTTGTGCACGTTCGTGCATCTTGTTTTCCCGGCTTTCCCTTGTCCCTTCGTTTCGATGAGTCATTTGAGGGCGTGTGTGTGAGCTCGTTCGGGCGGGTCGGGTGAGGGCGCGCCCGAGCGAACAAGCCCGTAGCAAAAATTACTAAGTTATGACCCGAGGTTGGCTTTGTGCACGTTCGTGCAGCTCGTTTTCCCGGATCTCCCTTGTCCCTTCGTTTCGGTGAGTCGTTTGAGGGCGTGCGTGTGAACACGTTCAGGCGGGTCGGGCGAGGGCGTGCATGTTAACTCATTTGGGTGGGTTGGGTGATGTTATACGGGAATAGTTTCCACTCGGATGCTACTATTCCCACTAAGATGGGTGGATATCTTAGAAACAAACAATCAAAGTCTACTATTGATTCCTTTTATGAAAATAGATGAGAAGAGAACCAAGAGGGCCAACCTGAGTCTTGCGCTCAATTTCCTCCCCTTCTTGATAGAGTTTTGCCACTCCTTCTTTGTCTACCCAGCTTCAAAAGGACCTGTAGAATCACAACAATATATTACTATGCAAGAAACAAGGATCTAAATTCATAAATAATGCAGGATCAGATGTGCATTAACCATATACATGCATATATAAAGAAGTACACAAGAATATGGAAGGAAACAAGAATAGCTTTATTCAGATGAAAAGTAGCAAGAAGATTACAACCATGTGCTCTGACCCAGCATCATCCTCCAGCTAAGAAGCCCTTCTTCACCTCAAGCAAAGCTAGATCACCCAACACTGTGAATGTACACGAGAATACCAACAACACTTCTCTATAAGATACAAAATTACAGCCTCTGAATCTTCGTGATGAGGGATCCATATATAGATGATTACAGAGAGGTGAGTCATATTTTAGGATCTTGATTAGTGTCTTCTCTCTGATAGTTCGTATTTCCACTTGGAGAATGATGACCTCTTACTCATCCCTGGTTGAAAATGGAGTGGCAAGTGTTAGAGGGGAAGCTTCTGGAAGATTCCATGATCTTCCACCTCGCATTTTTGTCCCTGCCATTTGTCCATTCCTGACCATCGCACCCTATAGAGGAGAAAATCAGTATGCATCACACCCTGTACATTGGGAAGGTGATATCCATCACACCCTCTGCATTGAGCTTTCAGTATGGTCCAGTTTTGACCATTTATGAGTAGTTTTCAGTGGAGAACTTCTGGGAGATGATGTAATCAGTTGACCTTGTTACTTTAGGTAGTGAAGAAACACTTTTAGGGACTTAAGAGCACTCAGTTTATGAACATTTATGATTGGGGTTGAAGTGCCCAAAAATGTCTATAACAGTTTCCCCTTAAAGCATGAGGTCGTTAATCTTTTTGATGTCTGGTGAAATGCTTTACTATGAGGATCTGAAGTTTTTCCGAGATGGGAGGTGACATGTAATAAGATACAATAAAATAAATTATTTTGACAACATTTTTTCATGATCTAGCTGAGGCAGGCATTCCCATGCTCAGCTTTATAAATTCATTTCATGTACATAGGACAGACAATCGTCTGTGTGACAGACTAATGATATGGACACATCATCCTTTGATTTGGATGATCATATGTTCGCAAATGATGTACAATGGATGTTTTTATATTCCTGGAGTCGAACATGGAAAGACATTGCCTGATTACCAGCCAATGATGTAAGTTGTTAACAGGTGCGAGAGGAATCACCAATAATGACAATGACCCTCAAGTTACTACAGTACAATTTACGTGGTGTGAAAAGGGACTTGGTGTCAAACACCATGCAAAATCTCTCGGTCGAAGGCCATTGATGTAAACCTGTCACCGATAGTGAGAAACTTGTCATTGAGGCATGCAAGCTTCAAAGTACTAAAAGGGTTGTTCCTAAGTCAACTTCTTGGATAA
>APFE031169803.1:58037-82430 GCA_000404065.3 Pinus taeda
AAGAAAGTCAAGCATCTTTTCTTCACAGAGCACAAAGCACACGCTAAAATGCACAGTCCTAAATCAAGCCAAGCATTCAAAATGCAAATGAAAATGCATGTATTTGTTTTTCAGCTCTCTTAATGTATGAATGACGTTAAGAAAGCTATGTGCAAAACTGAATTACTTTTAAAGCAATAGTACTCAACAAAATTATTTTTCAAAACGAAGTGAAAGCAAGAGAGACACTTTGCGATTTTGAAATGGAAATTGCTTTTCGACACTTTAAAACTAATAATTCAAATCCTACGCAAAAGTAACTGTATAATCGACTATCTAAAACAATGGAATTGTTTTCTAAAACTGAAAATGCCAGCTACAACACTTTCAGATCTAGAGACGACAGTTCGACTATGCTACTTTTTGCAAAAGGGAACTAAAACAACGCACAATACATAAAAACCATTTATAGTTCTTTGCACTAAGGAGGCAGAATAATGCAAGAGAAGGGGGTTTTCACAAAAGTACACTGACTACAGACAACAAAAATCTTGAATAAGACTGAAAACAGTGAGAAAAATCCACAGTCAGAGGGTAAAGTCAATCCTCCCTGACCATCGCACCTGTTCAACAGTGAACTCAATATGCAACGCACCTACTCCATTCGGGAAGTGCGATGCATACAGGCTGCCTTGAAGGCAGGGTGCGATGGTAGCAGTGTGAGACTTTGAACGAGATTTCACTCACAGTTTGCAATCTAGTTTAGGTTTTTAGGCTAAATAAGTAAAGATCAATGTATGTAAAACACATGGGTGATCTAAGAGGTTACTAGAGCCACCACTTAGGGCAGTTAGATTGCTTGCAGATCTATTATTTAATTCATAAAAAAAACACAGAGATTGACTGAAGCAGCATTGATCTACTTTGCATTTGTATGACAAATGCAGTTTGAAGGCCATTTGGCTTGACTTCAGGCTCCGTCTGTATGTTTATAAAAGAAACAAGGATAGATAGGCTAACAAGTAATCTAGTCGCTCCCCAGCGGAGTTGCCATTTTGTTATATGGGAATAGTGTCCACTCGGATGCTGCTATTCCCACTAAGATGGGTGGCTATCTTAGAAAAAAACAATAAAAGTCTACTATTGATTCCTTTTATGAAAATAGATGAGAAGAGAACCAAGAGGGCCAACCTGAGTCTTGCGCTTGATTTCCTCCCCTTCTTGGTAGAGTTTTGCTGCTCCTTTGTCTGCCCAGCTTCAAAAGGACCTGTAGAATCACTAGAAACATACTAATATGCAAGAAACAAGGATCTAAATTCATAAATAATGTAGGATCAGATGTGCATTAACCATATACATGCATATATAAACAAATACACAAGAATATGGAAGGAAACAAGAATAGCTTTATTTATATGAAAAGTAGCAAGGAGATTACAACCATGTGCTCTGATCCAGCATCATCCTCCAGCTAAGAAGCCCTTCTTCACCTCAAGCAAAGCTAGATCACCCAACACTATGAATGTACACCAGAAAACCAACAACACTTCTTTATAAGATACAAAATTCCAGCCTCTGGATCTCTGTGATGAGGGATCCATATATAGATGATGACAGAGAGGTGAGTCATCCTTCAGGATCTTGATTAGTGTCTTCTCTCCGATAGTTCCTACTTCCACTTGGAGAATTATGATCTCTTACTCATCCCTGGTCAAAACTGGAGTGGCAAGTGTCAGAGGGGAAGCTTCTAGAAGATTCCATGATCTTCCACTTCGCATTTTTGTCCCTACCATTTGTCCATTCCTGACCATCACACCCTACAGAGGAGATAATCAGTATGCATCGCACCCTGTACATTGGGAAGGTAATAGGCATCGCACCCTCTACGTTGAACTTTCAGTATGGTCCAGTTTTGACCATTTATGAGCAGTTTTCAGTGGAGAACTTCTGGGAGACGATGTAATCAGTTGACCTTGTTCCTTTAGGCAATGATGCAACACTTTTAGGGACTTAAGAGCCCTCAGTTTATGGACATTAATGATTGGGGTTGAAGTGCCCAAAAATGTCTATAATAGGTGAGGGCGTCTGTGTGAACTCGTTCGGGTGGGTCAGGCGAGGGCGCGCCCGGGTGAATGAGGCCGTATCAAAAAATGCTAAGTTTTGACCTGAGGTTGGCTTTGTGCAGGTTCGTGCAGCGCGTTTTCCCGGCTCTCCCTTGTCCCTTCGTTTCAGTGAGTCATTTGAGCGCATGCGTGTGAACTCGTTCAGGCGGGTCGGGCGAGGGCGTGCCTGGGTGAGTGAGCCCGTATCAGAAATGCTAAGTTGTGACCCGAGGTTGGCTTTGTGCACGCTCGTGCAACGCATTTTCCTGGCTCTCCTTTGTCCCTTCATTTCGGTGAGTCGTTTGAGGGCGTGCGTGTGAACTCGTTCAGGTGGGTCGGGCGAGGGCGTTTGTGTGAACTCGTTCGAGCAGGTCAGGCGAGGGCGCGCCCGGGGGAACGAGCCTGTATCAAAAAATGCTACGTTGTGACCCGAGGTTGGCTTTGTGCACGTTCGTGTAGCTCGTTTTCCCGGCTCTCCCTTGTCCCTTCGTTTTAGTGAGTCATTTGAGGTCGTGCGTGTGAGTACGTTCGGGCAGGTCAGGCAAGGGCGTGCCTGAGTGTGCGAGCCCGTATCAAAAAATGCTAAGTTGTGACCCAAGGTTGGCTTTGTGCACATTCGTGCATATCGTTTGCCCAGCTTTCCTTTGTCCCTTCGTTTCGAGGAGTCGTTTGAGGGCGTGCGTGTGAACTCGTTCAGGCAAGGGCGTCCGTGTGAACTCGTTTTGGCGAGTCAGGCAAGGGCACACTCGGGCGAATGAGCCTGTATCAAGAAATGCTATGTTGTGACCCGAGGTTGGCTTTGTGCACGTTTGTGTAGCTCGTTTGCCCGGCTCTCCCTTGTCCCTTCGTTTCAGTGAGTCAAGTGAGGGCGTTCGTGTGAACTCGTTCAGGCGGGTTGGGCGAGGGCACGCCCTGGCAAATGAGGCCATATAAAAAAATGCTAAGTTGTGACCCGAGGTTGGCTTTGTGCACATTCGTGCAGCTCGTTTTCCTGGCTCTCCCTTGTCCCTTCGTTTCGGTGATTTTTTTGAGGGTGTGCGTGTGAACTCGTTTGGGCGGGTCGGGCGAGGTCGTCCATGTGAACTCGTTCAGGCGGGTTGGGCGAGGGCACGCTCAGGCGAACGAGCCCGTATCAGAAAATGCTAAGTTTTGACCCAAGGTTAGCTTTGTGCATTTTCGTGCAGCTCGTTTGCCCAGCTCTCCTTTGTCCCTTCATTTCAGTGAGTCATTTGAGGGCATGTGTTTGAACTCGTTCGGGCTGGTCAGGCGAGGGAGTCCGTGTGAACTCGTTCGGTCAGGTCGGTGAGGGCGCGCCTGGGCAAATGAGCTCGTATAAAAAATGCTAAGTTGTGACCCATGGTTGGCTTTGTGCACATTCGTGCAGCTTGTTTTCCTGGCTCTCCTTTGTCCCTTTGTTTCGGTGAGTAGTTTGAGGGCATGTGTCTCAACTCATTCGGGCTGGTCAAGCGAGTGTGTCCGTGTGAACTCATTCGGTCGGGTCGGGCGAGGGCGCACACGGGTGAACGAGCCCATATCAAAAAATGCTAAGTTGTGACCCGAGGTTGGCTTTGTGCACGTTCGTGCAGCTTGTTTTCTCGGCTCTCCCTTGTCCCTTCGTTACAGTCATTTGGGCACCCATGTAAACTCGTTCGAGTGGGTCATTTTAGGGCGTTCATTCAGGCAGGTCGTTCGGGCGGGTCGGGTGAGGGCGCGCTTGGGCGAACGATCCAGTGACAAAAATGCTAGGTTGTGACCCGAGGTTGGCTTTGTGCACATTCGTGTAGCTCATTTTCCTGGCTCTCCCTTGTCCCTTCGTTTCGGTCTTGTGTGTGCCCATGTAAACTCTTACGGGTGGGTCGTTCGAGGGCTCCCATGTCAACTCATTTGGGCACGTCGTTCGAGGGCTCCCATGTCAACTCGTTCAGGCGAGGACGTCCATGTAAACTCGTATGGGTTGTTGTGGTGTGGCTCCCTGGCTCGTCTTGGTCCCCTTGTGCCCATCCAAAATGATACAAGTGACAGATTTCCTTTTCGTATGAAAGGTGGGTTGGTAATTGAGTTGTGTTTTTGGGTTTGCCTGAAGGATGGCCTTGGGTCATTTGTAGGGTGGCCGATTTTCATCTTCTCTCCATCCCCACTCGGTAGTGCATGAGTGGTAATGTTGGCCATGCTCGTCCCAGGAGGCATATGTGAACAATTCCCCTTCTGCTCTCTAAGTTCTTGGAGCTGTATGGGCTATTGTGGTGTGGCTTCCCGGCTCGTCTTGGTCCCCTCGTGCCCCTCCAGATGATACCAGTGACAGGGTTTCTTTCTGTGTGAAAGGTGGGTTGGAAATCAAGTTGTGTTTTCGGGTTTGCCTGAATGATGACCTTGGGTCGTCTGTAGGGTGGCCGATTTTCATCTTGTCTCCATCCCCACTCGGTAGCGCATGAGCGGTAATGCTGGCCATGGTCATCCTGGGAGGCATATGTGAAAAATTCCCCTTCTGCTCTCCAAGTTCTTGGAGCTATATGGGCTGTTGTGATGTGGCTCCCTCCCTTGTCCTGGTCTCCTAGTGCCCCTCCAGATGATACGAGCGACAGATTTTCTTTCCGTGTGAAAGGTGGGTTGGAAATCGAGTTTTGTTTTCCAGTTTGCCTGAATGATGGCCTTGGGTTGTTTGTAGGGTGGCCGATTTTCATCTTCTCTCCATCCCCACTCGGTAGCATGTGAGCGGTAATGTTGGCCATTGTTGTCCTGGGAGGCATATGTGAACAATTCCCTTTCTGCTCTCTAAGTTCTTGGAGCTGTATGGGTTGTTGTGGTGTGGCTCCCGGGCTCGTCCTGGTCCCCTCATGCCCCTCCATATGATACCAACGGCAGGTTTTCTTTCCGTGTGAAAGGTGGGTTGGGAATCAAGTTGTGTTTTCGGGTTTGCCTGAACGATGGCCTTGGGTCATTTGTAGGGTGGTCGATTTTCATCTTCTCTCCATCCCCACTCGGTAGCACATGAGTGGTAATGTTGGCCATTGTCGTCCCGGGAGGAATATGTGAATAATTCCCCTTCTGCTCTCTAAGTTCTAGGAGTTGTATGGGTTGTTGTGGTGTGGATCCCGGGCTCGTCCTGGTCCCCTCGTGCCCCTCCAGATGATACCAGCGGTAGGTTTTCTTTCCGTGTGAAAGGTGGGTTGGCAATCGAGTTGTGTTTTTGGGTTTGCCTGAACAATGGACTTGGGTCATTTGTAGGGTGGTCGATTTTCATCTTCTCTCCATCCCCACTTGGTAACGCATGAGCAGTAATGTTGGCCATGCTCGTACTGGGAGGCATACGTGAACAACTCCCCTTCTGCTCTCTAAGTTCTTGGAGCTGTATGGGTTGTTGTGGTGTGGCTCGTTGGCTCGTCTTGGTCCCCTCGTGCCCATTCAGATGATACCAGTGATAGGTTTTCTTTCCGTGTGAAAGGTGGGTTTGCAATCGAGTTGTGTTTTCTGGTTTTCCTTAACAATGGCCTTGGGTCATTTGTAGGGTGGCCGATTTTCATCTTCTCTCCATCCCCACTCGGTAGCGCATGAGCGGTAATATTGGCCATGCTCGTCCTAGGAGGCATATGTGAAAAATTCCCCTTATGCTCTCCAAGTTCTTGGGGTCATTGTGGTGTGGCTCCCTGGCTCATCTTGGTCCCCTCGTGCCCCTCCAGATGATACCAGCGATAGTTTTTCTTTCCGTGTGAAAGGTGGATTGGTAAGCGAGTTGTGTTTTTGGGTTTGCCTGAACGATGGCCTTGGGTCATTTGTAGGGTGGCTGATTTTCATCTTCTCTCGATCCCTACTCGGCAGCACATGAGAGGTAATGTGGGCCATGCTCATCCCTGTCCCTCTTGCCCATCCCAACGATAAGAATGGTGAAATTCTACTCGGCACTTCGTTGAGCCTTTGTTGTTGTGGTCCCAGATGGGAGCCCCAAAACTCTGTCATGCCTATGTCACTACCGTGCCCCTCAGTTGTTGCGAATAGAAAATTTTTGTTTGCACTGGGCAGCCATGTGTGGCTCCATTGAAATTGGCTCCTCGTTGTATTGTTTACCTCCTCCCTATTTGGTGCAAAGGGTTTTGCTTTTCATGTGAAAGGTGGGTTGGTAATTGAGTTGGTTTTTCAAGTTTGCCTCAAGAATGGCCTTGGGTCATTTGTAGGGCGGCCGATTTTCATCTTCTCTCCATGCCCACACGATAGTGCATGAGTGGTAATGTTGGCCATGCTTGTCCCTGGAGCCATATGTGAAAAATTCCCTTATTGCTCCAAGTTCTCAGAGTTGTATGGGTTGTTGTGGTGTGGCTCCTTATGATGGTTGGCCTCTTCATTGTTCGACTATTTATGGTGTCGGTTTCTTGTGCTTATACTCTTTATATGTTGGCATTTTCGGTTGAGATGCATACATTTAAGAGGGACGTGGAAGGGTTTTGGTTGTAAACCACCTACCCTCCCTCTTGCTTTCTTTTTCCGTCGGGTGATGTGAGGCGTTGTTCTCCTTGTTCTAAAGTCAAGGGTTGGCATTCCTTTCAAAGTGCACATCGTTTGTGGTTGCGTTGGCTTTGAGGTTTTGATAGATGTGTTGGCCCATATGTTTGATCGAGGGGTTGGATTTTTCCTTGCATCTTGCGTGTGTGGCATGCTTTTGCAGTTGGAAATGTTAAGTCACAACGTTTATGGGCATTTTGTTGTTTCAATTGCGTATGCGCTTGTGGTCCAATGGGGAGGAGGCTTGCTACGTCGATGGTGGGGGCTATCTGGAAGAAGGATTTCGAGGTGGAATGCTTCGACCTCCCTCCTTTGCATGGAGGTGGCCGTATGGGAAAATTATTCATCATTCGGTTGGTAAAGCTGTGGGAAATCTCCTAGGTTGCCTGTACGTAGGGTGCATGGGGTGCAGAGCTGCCCGATCTGTCCTCTTGTTTGGATATGTTCTTGTATTGTGTAAAGAGCCTCTTGATTTGCATTTATTTCCTTCCTTTTCCTTCGCATCGTGGTTGCCACAGGCGGTCAAGTGATCGAGGTCCACCGTTGCTGCTGTCCGGGTGGACTACTAGGTGGCCTTGGTGCGCGGCGGGGAGGGTCAGGGGGCATTTCTAAGAGAGGTTGTGGGCTTGGTTGGTCTTGTTTTGTTTCCTTTCATTTCCTTTGCATTGAGGCTACTGCAGGTGATCATGCGATCGAGGTCCATCGTTGCTGTTGTCTAGGTGGACTCCTAGGTTACCTCTGTGTGGGGAGGGAAGGGTTTGGGGGCATGTGTTGTTTCAATTGTGTATGCGCTCGTGGTGCAATGGGGAGGAGGCTTGCTACATTGATGGTGGGGGCTATCTGGAAGAAGGATTTCAAGGTGGAACACTTCGACCTCCCTCCTTTGCGTGGAGGTGGCCATAGGGGAAAATTATTCATCATCCGGTCGGTAAAGTTGTGGGAAATCTCCTAGGTTGCCTGTACGTAGGGTGCGTGGGGTGCGGGGCTGCCCGATCCCTCCTCTTGTTTCGATATGTTCTTGTATTGTGTAGCGATCCCCTCCTGATTTGCATTTATTTCCTTCCTTTTCCTTCGCATCATGGTTTCCGTAGGTGGTCAAGTGGTCGAGGTCCACCGTTACTGCTATCCGGGTGGACTCCTAGGTGGCCTCGGTTCATGGCGTGGAGGGTCGGGGGGCATTTCTAAGAGAGTTGATGGGTTCAGTTGGCCTTGTTTTATTTGCTTCCATTTCCTTTGCATTGAGGCTGCCGCAGGTGATCATGCGATCGATGTCCATCGTTGCTGTTGTCCGGGTGGACTCCTAGGTGGCCTCCGTGCAGGGAGGGGAGGGTTGGGGGGCATTTGCTGTTTCAGTTGTGTATGCGCTCGTGGTCGAATGGGGAGGAGGCTTGCTACGTCGATGGTGGGGGCTATCTGGAAGAAGGATTTTGAGGTGGAACACTTCGACCTCCTCCTCTACGTGGAGGTGGCCATAGGGGAAAATTATTCATCGTCCAGTCGGTAAAGCTATTGGAAATCTCCTAGGTTTCCTGTACTTAGGGTGCGTGGGGTGCAGAGCTACCCAATCCCTCCTCCTATTTGGATATGTTCTTGTATTCTGTAGCGAGCCTCCAGATTTGCATTTATTTCCTTCCTTTTCCTTCTCATCGTGGTTGCTGTAGGCGGTCGAGTGATCGAGGTCCACCATTGCTGCTATTCGGTGGACTCCTAGGTGGCCTCGGTGTGTGGCCTGGAGGGTCAGGGGGCATTTCTAAGAGATGTTGTGGGCTCGGTTGGTCTTGTTGTTGCCGCAGGTGATCATGTGATCAAGGTCCATCGTTGCTACTATCTGGGTGGACTCCTAGGTGGCCTCCGTGCAGGGAGGGGAGGGTTGGGGGGCATTTATAAGGTGTGTTGCGGGCTTGGTTTGTCTTGTATTATTTCCTTCCCTTTCCTTTGTGTCGAAGCTATCGCAGGCGATCATCTGATCGAGGTCCACTATTGCTGCTATCCGGGTGGACTCCTAGGTGGCATCGGTGCATGGTGGGGAGGTTTGTATGGCCTCTCTGCGATGGGATTTACGGTCGATTGTCCTCTTTTTATTTCCTTCCTTTTCCTTCGCATCGAGGCTGCCAAAGGTGATCGGGAGATCAAGGTCCATCATTGCTACTGTCCGGGTGGATTCCTAGGTGGCCTCAGTGCGGAGTGGGGAGGGTTGGGGCTCATTTATAATATATAGGTTGCATGGTTGGTCATTCTCCATTTTTTTCCCTTTGCATCAAGGCTGCCACAGGTGATTGGTAGATCGAGGTCCACCATTGCTGCTGTCCGGGTGGACTCCTAGGTGGCCTCGCTGCGCGGTGTGGAGGCATTCATTTCTAGGGGAGTGAGTGAGTGATCGCTCATTTTCTTGTCGGTCGAGGGCATGATTGCAAACTCCAGAGTGGCCTTGGTGCATTGTGGCTCAGCAGGTCTGCCCATTTGTTCGCCATGTCCTTGGCATGTTGCGTGTGCTTCCTTCTTGGTATGCAAGAGGTGCAAGGCATACAAGTTTTACATGATATTTTGACATCTCTTTGACTCGATGGGTGTTCAGGTTGGATCTTGGTAAGAGAGCACCTGGAATTCCCTTTGAAGTGGGAGGGTGCTACCTGGTTGATCCTACCAGTAGTCATATGCTTGTCTCAAAGATTAAGCCATGCATGTCTAAGTATGAACTAATTCAGATTGTGAAACTGCGGATGGCTCATTATATCAGTTATAGTTTTTTTGATGGTACCATACTACTCGGATAACCGTAGTAATTGTAGAGCTAATACGTGCACCAAGTTCCGACTCTTTGGAAGGGATGCATTTTTTAGATAAAAGGTCGGTGCGGGCTTGCCCGCTTCTCTGGTGAATCATGATAACTCGATGGATCACACAGCCCTTGTGCTGGCGATGATTCATTCAAATTTCTGCCCTATCAACTTTCAATGGTAGGATAGACACGTACCATGGTGGTGACAGGTGATGGAGAATTACGGTTCGATTCCGGAGAGGGAGCCTAAGAAACGGCTACCACATCCAAGGAAGGTAGCAGGCATGCAAATTACCCAATCCTGACATGGGGAGGTAGTGACAATAAATAACAATACTGGGCTCATCGAGTCTGGTAATTGGAATGAGTACAATCTAAATCCCTTAACGAGGATCCATTGGAGGGCAAGTCTGGTGCCAGCAGCTGCGATAATTCCAACTCCAATAGCGTATATTTAAGTTGTTGTAGTTAACAAGCTCATAGTTGGATCTTGGGTCATAAAGGTCGGTCCGCCTACTCGGTGTGCACCTGCCCTTCCGTCCCTTTTGTCGACGACATGCTCCTGGCCTTAATTGGCTAGGTCACGGCTCCGATGCTATTACTTTCAAAAAATTAGAGTGCTCAAAGCAAGCTTATGCTCTGAATACATTAGTGTTACACAACAATTTGCCACTGTCCCTGTTACCCCTTTTCCCACACCATGGAGGACTCATTCCAGGAACTGTGAGAAGTGACATGACTTGGAAACATTTGCATTGTATTCCCCTGAGTGTGAACTTCATTTTCCCTGAAGACATCTTCTGCAACAAACCCATAAAAATAGCCCTTTTACCATTGGCACAATTTCACTGTGCAGCACTCGCGCCAATGGGGGAAATCCTCCAAAGAGGGCGCACCAGCTGGGGCTCTGTCACAGAGTTGCACTCACGCTAGCCAAAATGGGTAGTGTTTTTAACAAACCTAAAGCCGAAGATTCATCCTAACCCACTCCTGAACTGAATCTATCTTGAGTTGGTTTGGTTTGGTTTCGAATCTCCATAGAGGGGAAGTAGTTTTCCACCTCTCATGGAAGTTTCTTAGTGATAAAGCCAATCCCATGAATATTGTGGATGATCCTAACTCCTCCTCCTCTATCTATAAAAGCTTGTCCTTTTTCCTTAGGCAATCTAGTTCCAGAGTTCCAAAGATTGAGAATTGTCAAGTTATCAAGACCTTCATGCTGCAAGAGCCTTCTTCATACCCATAAGGCCAAATCTAAGTAAGGAGATTCTTGTCCCATAACCAAGGAGAGAGAGGCTTGTTCCCATTCCCAACAAGCTTTGCAATACATGTGTTGTTGATCACCTAGCCAAAGGAGGATTTGACGTCAGAACTATGGTTGTATTCTTATTTGTTTATCATTAATAGACGACTGTTGTTATGGTTCCACTCTTATTGTTCTTTGTAATGATGATAATTTATATCCTTTTTTACTGATATATAGTTGCCTCTATTGGATTTTATGCTTGTGTTTGTGTCATTATTTGCATGTGCAGGTGTCCATTCATGGAGATCATGGGGATCGTGACCGGCCAAAGCAAAGGAACGGGAGCGTCAACTCTTCTACAAGTACTAGCGTTGGAATCTGGGTAGGCCCTCACCGTTGGTCTTTGATTTGCAATTAGAAACATGCATGATAGCGTTGTCTGATTGTTGCTAGACCCAATCTGGGCTAGTAGGGATCACCTCTGTCCACAGAGAGGATTTACCGCCTCAACAATTTAGTGACTCCACTGGGGAGTTAGCTTTTTGTCTTGTTGTTTGATTTGTCTTGTTGTTTGATTTGTAAACTTTAGATGGAGCCTGAAGTATGGCCAGATAGCCTTCGAAACGCTATTGCTCTACACTAGTGAAGTATATCAACGCCACTTCAGTCCATCTCTGGTTTGGTTTACGAACTGAACAAGTTATAACTTGCCTTATTTCTTGGTTTTTTCTTTGTTTTTCCTACTTGGTTAGCCTTCTGGGTTGAGTTCTTGTGCTGCTTCTCGTCCCTTGGTGTACCTGGTTACTGTTGGCCTAGCTTTGGCTTGCTTGTTTTTATTTTTGCATATCAAACTTGACTGGTGTGCTTTTATAGCGTTATAGTCACACCAATTGGCGCTAGTTGCTCATTGACAACTCGCGCCAATCCCTAAAAGGCGCTAGTTGCAGTCTGACAGTCGCGCCAGGCCTGGGAACTTTTGAAGTTTGCTTGGTTCTGAGCCTCCTGGGCTTGGTTTTTGTTCTAGGTACCTTTTTTCGACTACTTGAGTGTGTTGGAGTCTTGTTTGACTGGCTTTGATCTTTACCCTTTGGGTGTTTTCCTTTTTCCATCGATTTCACATTTCTAGCCCTAGGGCATCTAGTGGCTTTGTGTGTCGAGCCTTCCTCAGGTGTTTTTCGTCTTCTATTGGCCCAGTCGACTCTCTGATTGCTCCCTTGCACTTGTTTAGTGGTTGTAAATTGTTTTATTGCGTTATTTAGGTGACTTGCTTCGTTTTCACCTGAATTTCGCTTTGTTTTGCTTTGAGCCTAGATTACACGGCTCATTGGTGTCTTTGGGACTTTTCTCGTTCTTTGGAGGTTTGCTTTGTGATTTAGGGATCTGAATGTGCTTGTATTGAGTGGAATTTGTTTGTTATCATTTCTCAAAGTTTGTTTAGTTCATTTTGCCATCAACACAAAAGGAAAAATCTCTTTTGCTTTACATTAGTTAATGAGAATTAGAGCTTTTCATTGTGATTAGTTATTAGTGATCTTAAGAAAAGTTTGTTAATTTCCATTAGTTGCATTAGAGATGTTCTTTGTTGTTTTGTGATCATTTTGTTTGTGTGAAAGCTCTCAAACCCTCTCGTAACTAGCATTCATCGAATGAAATGACATATTTTGGCATATAGTTTGCATTTATGAAATTTTGAGACATTACATACGGTAAGGCCTGAAAACTGAAACATAATACAAGATCAACTTTAAAATGAACTGAATGAATCTAACAACGCATTGGAACATAACGCACACTTTTTAGAGGTCTAGGCTAGAGACGTGCTCTGGCATCATTAAACCTAGACACTTTTGTTTCCACTCAAGGTTGGGTGATTCCTCCTTTTGTGACTCAATAGTGGTCTAGTACGGACTTGTGCTCCCATGTACCATCTAGTATATGGGGAGACCCCACTAGGTTATCATCCTTTATCCATAGGAAGCTATGTCTACCACCTTACGACCCATAATGCATCGAACATAGCATTCGGGAAGATTAACTGCTGTACAAAAAGTCCTTAGTTTTCATACGATTGCCAAGGTGTATATGCAGTTTTACATATTGTCTGGTAAAACCTTTTGCCTAGTTCTCCAGAGTAGTCACTTTTGATCCTTTTTAGACTCCCTAAGGAAAAGGCTCACCTGAGCATTTGTCACTTCGGGCTCATTAAACATTCAAAGGTGACTAGAGTCATCTTTTTGTCCTTTTCTTGACTCTCTAAAGATGAAAAGGTCAAGTTATGTCCTTGTGTCTTAAAATTTATTTGGCCACGTTCACACTTACCCTGTTAGATCTTGTTTACGTTAGTTTGAGTAGGGTCCTTTCTCATTAGTTTGTCTAGGATTTTTTGAATCGAATCATCCTGGCATAATCATCAATCTCGTCTCCCGTCCCTAGTGACCAAGGGTCTCCTTCTTCTACTGCTCCTGAGACACCGGTTGATAGTGGCACTCTCCCTGTTATTTCGAGTGTCCAACCGCTGAACTCCCGCGCTCCAGAAGACGATTTTGACGATCTACATTGGAACCCTGTTTGGGAGTCTTCCGAAGAGGATACTCCTTTTACTCCTACTAGTGTTTCGGTCCCAATGTCTTCCTCTGATATGGATGACACGTCTCCCATCGCGAGTGAAACACTCGTTGTGATGAGTGTCGAAACTCCTATCTCGGCCGTAACCCCACCCTTCAGTGTCACCCATCTAGGTGTCACGTTGCCCTTACGCTACAGGGCTTTGAGGGATGTTATGGGTTCTAGGAACTCCTCCTCAGGTACCATGTGGGATCACAACATCACTCCCACTACGGGATCTTTTATTCCTCAAATTCACAATACAGTTGTCACTTCAGTCCTGACTATTCCGACTGTTTGTGTAGCTTCTTCAGCACCTGTTGTTAGTTTCGTTATGGCATCCTCGATTGTAACCACTATTGCTGGTCCGTCCCACGGTTCGGTAAATAGTGGCTAGTTGGTACCTACATCCGGAGTTGTCGATCCTACACTTAGTGCCCCACCTTCTTCTGGTTTGATTCCAGTAGGGGAGGAATACAATCAGTATTTTCAAGCCATCCAGAATCAGGGCGCGCAAGGTCCAGTTCGTTATTATGACCCTGTAGGGCATCATCTTTATATTGGATCCTTGCCATCTCAGCCTGCGGTTGAGGTCTCAGTCCCGTTAAGTGTTGCTTGGGGTACCACTCATTATGGTGGTTGCCAAGCACCCCTTTCGGATCAAGGACCGTCTTATCAAGGACCATCTTATCAAGGTCAGCCGTCTTACATGCAACCTTCTTATGGGCAGCAGTATTACAAGAAATCTTATCCAGGGCAGCCTGGAGGCCCACAAGGACAACCCTTTCAGGGACAACCTTCGGCCTATGGTGGTCCATATTTCACTTATCTTGGGCAACCCTCTGGAAATCCAGGACAACCTTATATGCAACAAGGACAACCTGGGGTCCAGCAAGGATACCCATCCAGTCAACCCTATGGGACCCAGGAATACCTTATATGCAACAAGGACAACCTGGGATCCAGCAGGGGTACCCTTCTAGGTAGGGTGGTCAGCCTTACGTACAACAAGGCCAACCCACTGCCTAGTCTGGTCAACCGTCTGGACAAGTTGGTCAACCTCAAGGACAACCAACCATCCAGTCCGCTCAGCCATCTGGTCCGTCAGGACAACCCTCAGTTGTACAAGGACAACCCAACACCCAGCAAGTTCAACCTTCTGGGACAGTGGGTCAATCCCGAATACAACCAGGGCAACCTTCCGGCCAGGTGGCCCAACCCCAATCCTCTCAAGGACATCTTTTTGGGCCTGCTCAACTGGGTATGCAAATGGTGATTGCTTCTCAAGCTCAACCCATTTTCTAGCCCCAGGCTGGGTCCCAGACCCAAGCTGGTCTTCAAATGCAAGGTGGGTTTCAATCTCAACCTTCTTACCAAGTGCAGCCTGGTCCCCAGGCTCAGTATGGAGCCCAACAACCTTATGGTTTCTAGCAACCCTAGTGGCAAGCTCAGTTTGCCCCGTAATTACTCCTTATCACTCCTTATCATAATTACTAGCAACAGTATGTTGCTCCCGCAGGTCAAGTTGCTAATCAATGGGGTGTTGGGGGGCAAGTCCAAGGTCAGCCGTCTAGTTATGGCTATAACCCCTATGGACAGAATCCCTACGGACAAAACCCATATGGGCCAAGTCCGTCCGGACAAAATCAATGGGGGAAACCAACAACTGGTTGGAACCCTGGTGCTACCTCTTATCCACGGCCACAGATGTCCTTCAATCCTCAATTACCCTTCTTAGCAACATTGGAACTGTCGGATGTGTCCAAATTGACTAATGATACTATCCTTCATAATCCATTCTGGCCGCCAGTTCCAACCAAGATTCCCGGTGGCTGTCCCAAATCTGAAGGCAAAGCTGGAGAAGACCCTCAGGCCCACGTTACGACTTATCATCCTTGATGTTTGTCAAATTCATGGCTTGATGACTAAATCCGGCTCTGCCTTTTTCAAAGGACTCTCACCAGCTCTGCTGCTAAGTGGTATATTGAGCTAATCCGTGGATCCTTTCAAGATTTTAACTCGTTGGCAAGGGAATTTCTAACTCATTTTCAATTGCCAATTCGGTATGAGACGGGAACACATCTCCTCACATCTCTTAAACAGGACACGACCATGCACATATCCGATCATATACATGAATGGAGACAACGTCACCGTTTGATTAAGTTCTGGATTTCTGACTAGCTCCTGACCACTTGGTTTACAACCTCCTTTGTCCCTGTAATCGCACGAGACATTGCTATGGGATCTTGTGTAACTAAAGAGCAGGATATTGCGCATGCTCAGTACCTTGACTTGGTTTATTACCAGTATAGTACCCTATATGATTATTTTCCTAACGCCCTGAGACCCGGAACATCCAAAGCTCTGCCAAAGCCATCTGTTGACGGTGTTATTGGATCTGTAAATCCGTCTTCCAAGAAATCTTCCATGAACCCTGGGAAGCAAAAATCGAGTGCTTCGAATGAAAATACTTCTCAGGGTGTTTCTAATTCTGGAAATACTTTTGAGGTTAACGCCATCCAGTCCACCATGACGGATAAAGCCTCGAAAGGAAAGAAGAAGGGGAAAGCAAAAAATAAATATGATCAACCCAAACAGGACTCCCCTAAACCTCCACCCGAGGAAGGAGCCAAACGTAAACCCAAGTATCCTTGTCTTATTTGTGACGAGGATCACTACACCAAAGACTCCCCAAGGCGGTCCGAAGTCAGTCGCTTGTTGAAAGGTGCTCCTGGGACTCGTGCGGTGCTGAAAGAACCTTCCCCTCACATCAAATGCAAATGGTGGCTGACCCATCCTCATCTTCTTCTCCCTTTGGTTCCGAAGTGTTCATGGCTGGAACGATTCTCGTTCACATTAATACTCGGGAAAAAGAATATTCGCTACCTGCCGGGAAAGAGCCTAAGGTCCCCTCAAGTTCTGGTCCGCTCCATATCGAGAGACCTAGCACTGAGACGCCTATTCGAAACCCTCCTAAAGGTGTATTTCGAAGATCTTCTTACAACCCTAATGCTCGTGCTACCCAGCACTACAACATCGTTGAGGACTTAGCTCAGGCTTCGTCAGCTATGTCCGCTCTAGAAGTTCTCCAGAGCTGCCCCCCCCAGAGGAAGTCCCTGCTATCGGCCATCGATGGCATCGACCCAGCCGAATCGGATTTGATCACTTTTGATCTCGAGAGCCATGTACCGAGACTGCCTCACCAGATTTCCTTCCTTATCCAAGTCATCATCAATTCTAAAATGATTCATCGTACACTTATTGATGAAGGTGCTTCAACTTGCATTATGTCTGTTGCTTGTTGGAATTCTATTGGTTCTCTGACTTTGAGTCAGTCTCCTACAACCTTGGAAGCCTTTGATGGGAGAGAATCTCGCCCTTACAGTATCCTCCAACGCTTTCCTATTACTTTGGAAGGGAAGAATGTTGAAGTGGAAGTTGAAGTCATTGATGCTAATCTTACTTACAACCTCCTTTTGGGCCGGAGCTCGACATATTCCATGCATGCCATGGCTTCATCTCTATTTCGTGTTATTTGTTTCCCTCATCAGGGGAAAATTGTCACAGTAGACCAGCTCTCTTTCTTCGCTTCCTCTTCCGAAGGCAACGTGCCTTTTATGGAGTATACCTCCATTCCATTAGAGAGTGTTGGAGCTGGGCTCTTTAAAGATCCCACCCTCATGGGTGTATTTTCACTCCCACCTCCGAACCTTGCCTTTATCAATATGATTTCGGTCTGTTCTGATCCTTGGGTCCTTCCTCCCATTGACCAAATAGAATCATGGGACGATGAGATGCCGTTGAGTCCCGCCGAACTCAACTACGTCAAGATTGTTTATGTATCAGCTCCTCCTTCTGAATCTGCTTCTTTAATCAGATCTCTTGACTCGTATGCTCATTCCACTTGGCTCGGAGATTATTCTTCTTTGGATCCTTTACAGGAAATATTTCCTTTTGATGAAGCCATTATAGAGACTATGTATCTCGAGGAACCCCCTTGGTCCAATCTTCACCATCGTTCCTCATTCCTCCCTACCCATCAGGAAATGCTTGCCTACCTCAAGTGGTTTGCTCGTTGTCTCCCTCCACAACCCCTTCAGACACCCATCCAAGTATATCAAGTTTCCTTTGAAGGGAACAGGGGAAACATCACACAAACCCAACCGATCGACATCTCTGTTAAACCAGGGATTGTCGAGCATATCTATATTGGAGTAACTTGTACTCCTGAGGAAATTTAGCTTTATATTGGTCTTTTTCGCGAGTTTCGTGATGTCTTTGCTTGGTCTTACGAATAAATGCACAGAATCGACCCGAGCATTGTGGTGCATGAGATACCCACGTATTCGGGAGCTAAGCCTTTTCGATAGCGTTTATGCCCCGTGCACCCCCGAAAGGTTGCGACCATTAAAGCGGAAGTAAAAAATCCTCTCAAGGATGGCTTTATCTACCCCATCCCACTCACAGATTGGGTTTCCAATATCATCCCTGTGGATAAAAAGCAGGGTACCATGAGGGTCTGTGTTGATTACCGTGATATTAATTGAGCCCAGCTCCAACACTCTCTAATGGAATCCTAAGGGTCATGTTATCTCACGGTTTGGAGTCCCTCAAGCCATTGTCACTGATCATGACAAGCATTTCCGTAACCATATGATGACTGAGCTTACAACCCAGTTAGGCCTACGGCATGATAGTTCGACTCCATACTATCCTCAGGCCAACGGTCAAGTAGAAGCCGTTAACAAGGTTCTGGTTACGATGCTTCAACAAACCATTGGCATGCATAAGTCCGACTGGAACTTGATGTTGTTCTCTACCTTGTGGGCCTACCGAACCTCTGCGAAGGATGCCACTAGTTTCACTCCTTTCCAATTGGTTTATGGACTGGAGGCTACCCTTCCTATTGAGTGTGAGATCCCTTCGTTAAAATTAGCTGTCGAATTACTCCCTGACACTAATCCGGTAGAGGAACACCTTCTTTACCTGGAACGGCTAGATGAGACTCATCGAGTAGCCTCTTTAGCTATCGAAGCATAGAAGAAGCGAGTGAAAACTCACTTTGATCACACTATTCATCCTCGTTCTTTTGTTGAGGGAGATTTGGTCCTGCTCTACGATCAAGCCAATGATAAGCTGGGGGCAGGAAAATTCGAGCCCATGTGGCACGGGCCTTACATTGTAAAGAGAGTTTTGAAAAAAGGGGCCTACGAGCTTATTGACTACGAAGGCAATCCCCTGGATAAGCCCCGGAATGGACTTTACTTGAAAAAATATTATGCATGAATTCCAGGCACTCTATTTTTGTACATATGTGTGCTTTAGCAAGTGTGTTGTGTGTGCATGTTTTCATGTTTTTGTCTTTGTGTGTCAGCGTGATTGCCACTTATTGTGTCCTTTTGCTTCTTGGACAGATGTCTGGTTCGCCTTACATTGGTTTCACTGATGGTGCCTCCCGCAGTACACGCATATTTTCCTCTGCGGCATGGGTGATCTACGATCCTCATGGTGAGCTAGTAGACCTTCAAGGGGTTTTTCTAGGTTGTACCACGAACAATGTTGCTGAGTATAGTGTTGTGATTGAATTACTAGCTGAGGCGATTAATCTTAGTATTCAAAGATTGGTTGTGAACTTGGACTCTCAGCTTGTCGTCCACCAGCTCAATGGGCGATATTCCGTCAGAGACCATCGGATTTTAAGGTTATATCTACGTGTTAAGTTGTTATAAAGGGATTTTGATTTCATCACATATCAACATATTCCAATACGATTTAATGCGTTAACTGATGCATTAGCCAATTATGTATTGGACAGACATTTGCATAACATGTAATTTAAAATAGCATAAGAAGCATAAAACAAAATAAACCATAAACATAATGTATATATATATATATATATTATATATATATACATATTATATATATATGTCCATATGTTTGCACATCGTGCATCATCAAGAAATAATACATGTTTCCCTTAGTACATACAGAGACAACATGTCTCTCAAAAAATATGCATGACAATAAAGCCTAAATATCTAATCCCTATGGTGCTCATCATAGCACATCACTTCCTGCACTAGGCATCTCAAGAGATGATGGATGTGACTAGGCACCGCCAACATGTGCCTCTGGTACACTAATGGGATCCGCTAGCTGAGTATAATCCAGAATCCTTCGAGCAATACCCTCAAGGTTCTGGATGAGTTCTCCCCCCTTAGCACCCTCCTACTAAGGATCTTTTGTAGGCTGGTTTCTCCTCGAGATAGGAGATATTCTAGCTGGTCGCTCTGGGCCAACGTCTGCATATGCATATAATTGTTATTAGAACAAGCATGTATGAACAAAAAAAATCATAAAACACAAAATCAAAAATAGGTCATACCTATCTCCTCATCCCAATCCTCTCCCTCTGGCAGTGGGAGATCAGGGTCGCCTGTGAAGTTAGTCCCTGCATATGGCCAATCCTCGACCACGATTAGTTGGCGGCAAAGCCACCCAAAAAACTCTGGCCTCCATGAAATTTTCTGACCTCCCACCCCTCTAGGCATCAGCGCCACCCAACAAGCCATTCTCAGCTCTCGAGGCACCGGATCAGGTACGAAGGCCCCTTGGCCCTGAAAGATTGGTAACCGTTCCAAAATGAACGTCACCAGGATGGAACCATACCCAAACTGATGGAGTTTGCCACACATACCTTTTGTAAGCTGCCTCTTCATGTTGGTCATCACCACTGCCGCCCAATTGAAGATAGTTGGATTCAGACACTCTGTAGCCAATATAAGTTGGTTCTTTTTTGCCTCGTGGGGTGCCTACACCCCCGCAGCTTGTGTGATGGTAAACAACACTGCTTTGATTGTTAGATCCCAATTAGTGGAGATATCCACTTTTGAACTGCCGGATCCAAATTGTGCCCCTGGGCACACTCGAGCCATCACCTCCTCCATCTTCTCACCAGATGGCCTGCTACCTATCAATAGAGGCACTGGCCCTCTACGCGATAGTCCTGTGATAAAGTAGATGTTAGATACGTCTAGTTCCAGCACTTGGTCTCGTATACGGAACACTTGCTCGTGTTCGTCCCAGAGATTGATCAAGTACTACAAGAGCTCCTATTGAGCTCGTAGATAAGGCATGAGGAAGTATTTCTTTAGCCCATAATTCCTAAGGGCTTCCATGCAATCTTTGTCTGCTATGGCTAATTCATCTAATCTATCATGCTCCCTTTCCTTCCATTGGATCACCATTTTGTTTGTTTCCCTGCAACCACAAGATCAAAAACATCAGTTAGATCCTTGGTAAGCTAAAGAAATGTAGTGAAATTTCTTAAAAAATGTTAAATTTTGAAAAATAGATGCGCTCGGCCATTGGCACGACTTTTTTTAAAATAGTCACGCCCATGGGCACGGGCCTTTGGAGAAAAAAGGCCCATTGGCGCGGGTCCGTGCCTGATACCCGCGCCAATGGGCGCAACCCTAATTTTTCAAAATCCCTCCATAGGGGTCGATAAAGCAAGCTAAAACAACTAAAAAAATGGACTAAAATGGAGTAGGAAAGGATGCCTCTTACCTGGAACTGGCGGTGCTCCAAATGGTCGCACGGATTCGTCGCAATTGTCACCCAAAGATCGCACACCAAAAGCACTACTGTCACTCTCCAATGAGGTAAAAGTAAAAAGTAATTTTTGTTTTTACCATTTTCACATGTTTATAGCTTTTTTAACCCTAAATAGGCTTTAAAAGTCATTTTTATGAATATTTTAATATATATTTCTATCAAAAATGGATTTTACACTTGGTTTTGTGTAGCGACAGGTTTTTATGCGACTTAGGCGATGAAACGAGTCGTATTTTATACTTTTTTGGACTCGGTAAATACACGAAAAAGTCATTATGGAGTCATCTTTCTACTCTTTTCTAACTCTCTAAACATGAAAAGAATTCCGAGTTATTCCTCTCGACTCGTTAAACGTAAATGAGAAGCGGTCGTCTTTAAACTCTTTTCCGACCGTGTAAAGACGAAAAGATCATCGGACCCTTGTCGTTTCAGGTTCGTTAACGGTTACGAAACGACATGGTTTCAATCGCTTTTTTACTTTTTCAAGTCGAAATCACTAATCATGAAAAGTACTCCTCGATCGTAATGATCGGGCGGTTCTTTCGAGCATTGTTTTATACTTTTTCGGGCTCGAGAGACACAACTTTGCAAAAAAGGACACCCCTAGAGTTTACTTTTCTGCTGTCTTTTCAAACTCTCTAAACATGAAAAGACGCCGAGTTCTTCTTTTTTCAGACTCGTTAAAACTTAATGACATCGAATTCTATCGAAATGATGCCTTGCAAGCATATGCTATCCCCGTCACGCTTGTCATCAAAAATAACCGGGGTACTCACCAGCAATGGTGGGGAAAATGGAACCAGAATTATTGTCGTGTCAGTAGTATGTTGCTCTTGAACATGGCACTTGTCTGCATTCGTGTCTAGGTGGGGAAATCTCATCTCAATTTTCACTTTCTTTCGTGGGTTTGGGTGATCTTGTTTGACCTCTCATCTGCTCGTTGCTTTGTCACCATGACCTCTAATCATTTTATGTCAAATACTCCCAAGTCCACTGTCGTGCCACCGATATGTTCAAGAGAAGTTGACCTCTGCAGAATAACCAACCTCCCTCTGATAACTAACATAATCCTAATTCACAAAACATATTATCCTCCTTTGTCTCTTGTCGATGATGTGGTAAACGCTATGGCCCACCTTCGATCAAGGTCGCTTCCTGTCGACTTCAGCTCATTATCCAGGAAGTTGACCCAGAGAATCCCTTCAGGTGCCTTGGAGCATGCATGCCTCAATGGAAGGTTCTTCGTGTTCGACGTGAGGTGTTCATCATTGGCCTCTGATCGAATGATTCTACGGGTGTTTGACGCCGGCTCATTGATTCGTACGCCGTGGATTGTACCTATAGTACCTTGAGGACCATTTTCATTATTGGTGGTACCTCTCACGTTTGTTAATAGTTTTCATCATTGGTTGGTAATCAGACGATGTTCCTGCATGTTTGAATTCGATTACATTTTGTATCTAGCCGTTGCTGATACCACCATTGGCATGGTTCTTGTTCAAGATGATGATGATGGCACTGAACACGTCATTTATTATCTCAGCCACAATTTATTAGATACGGAATCTTGATATGCTTATGTCGAGAAGTTGGCAATTATCGGCGTTTGTGCCATCCAACGCTTCCGCCATTATATCTTGTTGCACACTACGACAGTGATCTCTGATTGCAACCCAATGACGTACATCTTTTCACGTTAGCTACTGGGGGGCAAGTACTTGAAGTGGATTGTTATCCTCCAAGAGTTCGACTTGGAATTCACTACTGCCAAGTCCAAGAAATCCCTTGTCTTCGCTGAATTGTTGTGCTCTTTTCCATCTCTTGTCGCACCCTCTCGGTTAGAGGATCACATTCTGGACGAAACTCTCTTCCTAATCAGCACCCTCGATCCCTCGTACGGGGATATCATTGTCTATTTACAGACATCCTCTTTTCATCTCGAGACATCTAAGGATGCTCGACGATGGGTCTACCATCAGTCCCAACCATATCGCATTGTTGGGGACACCCTGTATCGTCTCGGCATTGATTCTATTCTTCACCGATGCTTAACAATCAAGGAAGTTGAGAGAGTTTTAAATGACTGCCACTCTGGCGCCTGTGGCGGTCACATGTCCGGATATGCCACTGCACAGAAAATCCTCCGTGCTGGTTACTTTTGGCCCTCCATCTTTAAGGATTGTATTCTTGCCATCCGCTCTTGTCACGAGTGCCAAATCTACCATCGGAATATGTGTGCGCCTCTTGCTCCACTGCACCTCGTTGTTACTATCGGCCCTTTTGCAAAGTGGGGCATTGATTATATGACCTGTAACCTATGCTCGGCCAGGGGGCATGGGTATATCATCGTTGCCATTGATTACTTCATGAAATGGGCCGAGGCGATGCCTACATTATCCGAAGACGGTCACACCGCGGTGCAATTTTTATTCAATCATGTTATCTCACGATTTGGAGTCCCTCAAGCCATTGTCACTGATCATGACAAGCATTTCCGTAACCATATGCCGACTGAGCTTACAACCCAGTTAGGCCTACGGTATGATAGTTCGACTCCATACTATCATCAGGCCAACGATCAAGTAGAAGCCGTTAACAAGGTCCTGGTTACGATGCTTCAACGAACCATTGGCATGCATAAGTCCGACTGGCACTTGATGTTGTTCTCTGCCTTGTGGGCCTACCGAACCTCTGTGAAGGATGCCACTAGTTTCACTCCTTTCCAGTTGGTTTATGGACTGGAGGCTACCCTTCCTATTGAGTGCGAGATCCCTTCGTTAAAATTAGCCGTCGAATTACTCCCTGACACTACTCTAGTAGAGGAACACCTTCTTTACTTGGAACGACTAGATGAGACTCATCGACTAGCCTCTTTAGCTATCGAAGCATAGAAGAAGCGAGTGAAAACTCACTTTGATCACACTATTCATCATCGTTCTTTTGTTGAGGGAGATTTGGTCCTGTTCTACAACCAAGCCAATGATAAGCCGGGGGCAGGAAACTTCGAGCCCATGTGGCACGGGCCTTACATTGTAAAGAGAGTTTTGAAAAAAGGGGCCTACGAGCTTATTGACTATGAAGGGAATCCCCTGGATAAGCCCTGAAATGGACTTTACTTGAAAAAATATTATGCATGAATTCCAGGCACTCTATTTTTGTACATATGTGTGCTTTAGCAAGTGTGTTGTGTGTGCATGTTTTCATGTTTTTGTCTTTGTGTGTCAGCGTGATTGCCACTTATTGTGTCCTTTTGCTTCTTAGACAGATGTCTGGTTCGCCTTACGTTGGTTTCACTAATGGTGCCTCTCGCAGTACACGCATCTTGTCCTCTGCGGCATGGGTGATCTACGATCCTCATGGTGAGCTAGTAGACCTTCAAGGGGTTTTTCTAGGTTGTACCACGAACAATGTTGCTGAGTATAGTGTTGTGATTCAATTACTAGCCAAGGCGATTATGTTAGAAAATTATATATTACGGAGCAATGGAACACATAAAATATTGCAGAAATATAAACACAGAAAGCGCACAAAACAAGAGAGACACAGATATACGTGGTTCACCCAGT
>APFE031169803.1:101607-113604 GCA_000404065.3 Pinus taeda
AATCTTCAATGTTTCCTTTAGATTCATTGATGTCATTCTACAAACCATCAATCTTAGCTTCCATGCCATTTTCAAACCATCCATCTTAGCTTCCATGCCATTTTTCAAACCATCCATCTTAGCTTCTATTACTTTTTGTGAGAGTGAAATTTATTTCACTTGGTCACGTAATTTTGATATATCATGTTGCATTTCTTCCTCGTCTTCATGATTCATAGAAGATATTTTGGGTTGCCTACTAGGTGTTTACATTTCATTTCTTTGGGGCATCAATTAATGATAATTATGCTTCAGTATTCCCTTTGAATCACTTCAAACAAAACTTATGCAATTTTAAAAAAGACTACAAACCTTTTATTTTTTTGTTTTGCTTTGTAGGAGTTCTATTTTGAATCTAATGTGTCTATGAAATTGTAGATCACCAAGGTTTGAAATTTCATCTTTTCCTAGACATCTGAGTTCTCTTTCCAACCCCACAAGTCTAATCAAGATTGGCTTTTCCAAGAAATAGTTATGCCCAATCTCCCACAATCACCTGATTATACACTAGTTCAATAGAGCAAACTTGTACGAAGTGCAACATGTCATTGTTCTGACCTTCACCTCTGCAATTAATAACACACAAACTAAAATCCATCCTATTTCTATATTTTTTTAATGCAATTTGAATCTGATGCTCAGAGAGAAAGTTATGGTGATTTTCCTAAGGTCATCATTTTTGGATGGAATTCGCGAGCCAGCAAAAACCTTAACTTCCTTGGTTCATATCTCCAAAAATTTTGCAAAAAACAACATGAAATTTAGAAAAACATTCTTCAAGATGTCGTCTCAAATGGGTTTTGTTTTTAGATTCTTAAGCTTCGTAGAAAAAACATTATAGCAAAAATTCCACGATGACCTATTTAAAGCAGTGAAACACTAGAATCCAAGGCTCTAATACCAAATGTTTTGCAACTAGCTTACAAAACAGAAGAAAATATAAATCAACAACTTCAAAATCGACCTCTTCAAGGGGGAAATATCCTTTACATTATACAAATGAACAATTCTTGGATAATTCAAATGACAAAACCACCTTTCTATATATATGAGTCTAAGGAGTCAAAATATAATCAAAGACGACATAACAATAATAGTGTAAGGGCACAATAATAACAATAGTGGGCTTGTATTGGGCACACCAATAACAATAACGGGGCTACAATAATAACAATGAGGGAATACACTAGTAGTATAGGGACCTAGAAGTACTTAATCTAAGGAATTGGATTTTATTCTCTATATTATAGTACCTCAAACAATCCTCATCCTGTAGTGGTCTAGCACTAATAAATGACGAAGTTTTAGATTTGTGGCTTTAGGAACTCTAGTTGCAATAATGAAGTCTCCAAATTTTCAATATAGTCATAGGTATGTATCCTACAATACTTTTTCTATCTTCCATTATTATCCTTCTAAGCTATGACAAGTCCATTGGAATTTACTTATTCCATACCTTCATTATCAACACTTTTTTCCCTCTATTTTTCTTCTTTTTGGTACTCAATTCTAATCCTCTTCCTTTCAACTATTCCTATAGTAGTAATAAAAAATAAATGCAGGTTAAATACATTATCATACAATAGCTATCTTATCCATATGATTCCTAAGGTAAAAAAACATAACATTTATTCAAAAGTAAGTTTATCATACTCAAATATTTATTTATATGGTTTTTTATTTCACTTTTGATAACAATACCATGGGAAAGAAGTTATCCTCTATCACATCCTCAAGGACATGCCATTTCTCATGATTCGTCTTCCTTGTTATACTCACCCACCAAGCTCATGCATGTTTTTCAATAGCAACCCCTCAAGTGATCTAGCTTTCCAAGGCTTTTACATGCAAGGAGTGCACCAACTTACTATTGTTGGCTTGTATGGGCTTGACCCAGGTTCAGAGGTGATTTAGCGAAACAAATCCTGGTACTAGTGGCCCTTTCGGCAACAGTCCGCAGAGTGCGGACTAAGGTCTCACCCAAAGTAGTATGGGAGGGTGCTAAAAATAGGTTTCTACACCTTGTGGATGTCTAATGACCTTTTGGAGATCTGTGGTTTAACCCTGCATGCATGTCGCTACGCGCACTTGCTAGGCCTTCACAGCCTGTGATGCTGCTTTCGCGCAGCCATACCCAGGGCACAAACCATATAATAGCCAAGTTCCTCATTGATAATTTGTTATTACCCGATTACTTAACTTGTGTGTATGATTATTATAGCATATTCATCAATCATATCAGAGCGCGTGATAAAATAAACCAACATAAATGTAAAGAAGACAATGCACAACAGATACACCAAAATAAGAATCAACTTCTCTTTATTAATATCTAATCCAGATTACAAAATCGACATCGCCTCGCACACTCAGCTGTAGGGGTCCGTGCACTCAGCTGCAGACTCTACTAGGTCTCTGCTCACTCAGCTGTAGAGCCTTTTCCTACCATTATGACCCAATGCACTTAGAATCTTCTCTTTAAAACCATCGCTATCTTTACACCTAGAGCCTCGCTCTATTTATGCACTCCCATGGTACGTAGACCATGGGTAGGCCGACATGACTTTACATTCTATTACAATACTTTAGGGGAGACAACCCTATGACTCATCCTATACCTCACGCTCCGTGCCCACAATTCGCGAAGTCTTACAGAACCCTTAACCGAAACTTGGGCTTTGAACCCCAAAACATGTTGTGGGGGGATTCCATGCCCAACAACTACAATCTATCCACTACTAGTTTGTAACATGTGGCAGTCAAATGTTTCCAATGTCATAATAGTGGCCTTCTTCTTGAGATTTACATCTTTAGTATTAATTATCTCATCTGGACCACATGCATCCCCTCATCATGAGATATCATCTTAATAACCTTGCTTATTAATTTGAAATACGTTTGAATAAGAAACTAAATTTACCAAGAATGAGATTCTCTTGCATAATGTTTGACTCTTCCAATAGTAGGCATTGGTATTCTGTATGGGGTTAAACTATTTCCATATCATATACCATTCTACCTATGATATTTTCATCCAAACAAATTTTCATTATCCATGCACATTATCCATTTATTGCAACACTTATAACACACTATTAAGTGATGTCACAATTGTATCACTCTAGAAATTCCATCACTCTAGCTACTTATAATATATTAAATGGAATGTTGTTATACTTCCTTTAATAAGAATTTACAATGCACTTAGCATACATAAGGCAATCAAGCATTTCCACTAATAAATAAAAAATACAATGTTCATGATCACATCTATACAATATATCCATGTGTTGACTTTAGAATACCACATTTATATTTCATGTATTCCACCATGGTGAGTTAGCAGGTCTAACAAATGCATTGACACATTACTATGGATATTCCATATTTCTTTTTCCATCATTTGGATACCTTCCTCCTCAACCCATGTATTAAAACACGATTATAATCCCTTTAGTGATGTTTAGTGTTTGAAAATAGATTGTAGTACAAAAATTGATTATAAGTATGACTATCATTGAGAACTTGCATAATGTTATGGCCCTTCCATACCTAATCACATCATGGTCACACACATGGCTAGTTATCATGAAATCCATTTATATACCAAGAGTATATATATTTACTACCTTGGTTATGAACTAATGAGTAATAGATTTCACATGATTTCACTTAAGCATTAAATAACATTTATATATTCAAGGCCCTCTTCCATTACCACATCTAATTAAATATTGTATTTCACTTGAGAAGACTCTTGCCATAATTCCCTTTAGTATCATAAAAACCCAAATTATATAGGGCATGCATTGTATCCTTTAGATGACTAGCCCTATGTGTGATTATTATGTTCAAGGTGTAGTGTGGGGGTGGGGGGGTCACATGGGGGTGGTAATTTTTTCTTTTCCAAGGGCTTATAGGGATTGTGGTATCCTTCCTCTACCTCAAGTTTCAAGATTAGATCCCTTGAAAAGGTTTTTTGGATAGCCGTTGGCCTATGTTTTTGGAAATTATTGGTACATGAATTTCCTTTTTGTGGTTTTGTGGCACATGTTCTTTTGGATCCCATGGTTTCATAAATCTAGTTAATGAATTAAGGTTGTAATATATCCAAGTTAATGGACTGGGGATTGTGGATTCTATGGGATCCCATATTTTGTACAATAAATGATGAAGTTGATTGATGATAAAAATTAGAGGTGAGTTTATAAGAATTTTGTTAGTTTTTTTATTAAGGACTTTTGGGGTAAATTTCTTAGTATTATGTGTGGTGGTCATTGTTTACCTTTTTGTTTATAAAGAATATGTGTATGCATTCCTTCTAAAGGTTTAAAACTTGAATTTGGTATTATACTACTTATTTGCCTTAAGGAGACAGTTTTGTTACCAAGAGTTTGATTATCTTATATCCATGATAAACTTGGATGTAGTGGGATCCCTACAGCGGTGATTCTTATGCTAGAAAAGTACAGAAAGTAGTTCAAAAATAGAGATCGAGAAATTTATGAACAATTTTTTGAGTTGTGTAATCTCAAGATGGAAGCTATTTTGGTAGACAAAGATTATAGGGTAGTTGTTCATCTAAGTACCACACCTATGGAAATGTTAATAGAACATTGGACATCACTAGATTGGAAGTAGAAAATCACAATCCATTTACAACTAATAGATTTAGTATTACTTAATATTTTAGGAGAAGCTACAACCAAGGGATTAAGTGATAATTTATAGGCTTGGTATCATTCTAAGTCCATAATAAATAGTTTTTTCCTATATATAACAAGTTGTACAACCTAAGGAGGAATGATGGACACTTGGCGATAAAGCATTTGAATGCCTTTAATATCATGGTGATAAATTATTATTCATTGATATTAATATTTCCGATGAAGATAAGTGTATCAGTTTGTTGTGCTCTTTACTAGACTCATAGGATATTCTGGTTGTAACAATAAGGATTACTGCAACTATTTTAAGTTTTAATGATGCGTCATCATCCTTATTATAAAAGGAAATGAGGTAAAAAAATCGCTTATTTATAAGTGGACACTCCTTAGATAGAAATTAAAATAATTCCTCAAGTCAGATTTCTAAGTATAGAGGGAGATTAGGAAAATTCATAAAGAAATGTTGAAATTGTGTTAAAGAAGGTAATTTTAGGAATATTTGCATATCCAACATCATTGAGAAAGGGAATGGATCTAATGATAGTGCCTCTAAAGAAGATAAGATCTCCTCAAAGGAGGAAGGGTATTTATAATTGGCTTCTTCAACCACACATGTAGATCATAACATATGGGAGATCAGCTCACTTTAAAAGGTCCTTATTATTGATTCTAAGCCATCATAGATCATCTATGAAAGTATGGAATTTCAAGAAGTTCAATAATACAAGAAAAAATGCATTAATGAGTTTCATGACATGAAAAGCATTGATTCAAATAATGTACAAAGTTTAGTTTCAATATTGTATAATGGTAATACTATAACAATTTTTTTAATCACAATATATAAGAATAAATTCAATATCACATTCCATTTACTCCACATATTTCATATTTAATGTATTTATATAATTTCTAGCATCAAAATGGAAAACTTATCTATGTTGAAGCTTGTATACTGGAAACATATTGAAGTAGAGTGATTTTCCACCCAATTGTATTCTTTATTACAATTTTCCTTTCTGTGGTAGTTTTCCCTCTATCTAGACTATAATACCACTAGGGAAAAGATGCAATGTAGTATGCTCTTTCTAATCTGTTAATTCACGGAGAAAAATGATTACTAAACCAATATTTTTCTAGTCACTTTAAGAAGATATAACAACTCTTGGAACCCACAATACCTACCCCACATGTTACAAGGAGGCCTTCCTTCTCTATTCAATATTCCCTCAAAAGCATCCTCCCTCCAATTCTATTCCATATGTTCATAGAAAGGTCTACGCTAATGTATCTCAAATTTACTATAATTTTTCATAGGATTTTATTATGATTTGTATGACTCCTTTTCATGGCTCCTCTATTATGTACTATGGTATTCTTCATTTGTCAACAATAATAGGAACTCCCCTTTTCTCTCCTTTTCTTTCATTTAAAAAATTATCCTTCGCCCCCACCCTCTAGTGTTCAAATATGATTTTATTCATGAGTAAGGAAGATGGATAACATTGATGAAGTTGATTGATGATATAAATTTGAGGTGTGTGGTGTGTTTATAAGCATTCTGTTAGTTTTCATGACTAAGGGTTTGTAGGGTAAATGTCTAAACATTATGTGTGGTAGTCATTGTTTACTCCTTCTTAATAAAGAACATGTGTATTTATTGCTTTTAAAGGTTTAAAACCTACATTTGGTATTAGAGTAGTTATTGACCTCAAAGGGAATATTTTTTTACCAAGGGTTTTGTTATATTATGTCCATCATAAACCTAGTTGGAGTGGGAGCCCTATGGTAGTGGTTCTTATGTTAGAAGAATATGGCAAGCAGTTCAAAAATAGATATTAAGAAATTTATGAACAAATTTTTGAGTTGTGGAAGTTCAAGATGGAATATGTTTTGGTAGACAAATATTAGTGGGTAGTTGTGCATCTACGAACCACACCTATGAAAATGTTAATAGAACATTGGACATCGCTAGAATAGGAGGAGAAAAGCACAATCCGATTACATCTAATAGACTTAGTATTACTGAATCTTTTAGGAGAAGCTACAACCAAGGCATTAAGTGATAAGTTAGAGGCTTTGTATCATTCTAAGTCCATAGTAAATAATTTGTTTCTATATAGCAAGTTGTACAACTTGAGGAGGAATGATGGAGACTTGGTGATAGATCATTTGAATGCCTTCAATATCATGGTAATAAATTATTATTTGTTTATATAAATATCTAAGGTGAAAATATGTGTATTAGTTTACTATGGTCTTTATTGGACTCATTGGATAGTTTGGTTGTAATAATAAGGAGAATTTAAACTAGTTTATGTTTTGATGGCGTGGTCTCATCCTTATGATAGAAGAAAATGAGGTGTAGAAACACGGAGAATAAAAAAATAGATGCCTTATTTTTAAGTGGACACTCCCTAGATAGAAACAAAAATAATTCCTCAAGTCATATATGCAAATCTAGAGGTAGATTAGGAAAAATCATAAAGAAATGTTGAAAATTTTAGGAAGATTTTCAGATTCAAAATCATTGATAAAGGGAATGGTGTTGGAAATAATATTGAGAGGGGGGGTGAATCAGTATTATCAAATCAATATAACTTTTTCATTTCCATATTAAGAATCATATACGCTACTTCATGTAATGCAACCAACGTATATCTAGTAAACTTATGATTCAGTTAGTTGATCCTTAATGAGTGCATCAGAACATTATTAGCCATATGAACAGTAAACAGGACCAGTAAAATAGAATAGATCAACACACACAAGAAGCACACATGAACACCATGATGTAAGGTGGAAACCCAATGTGGGTGAAAACCACCTGCTCCAAGTCGTCTCTATCTTCTTTTTAATAAGAAACTTCTTTTTACAATAGTTCTGTACTGGTGTAGTCTTATACCAGCACATGGGCTTCTACCTGCAGAAGGCTACAACCTTCTCTCGTTCTCCAGACTCTCCTAGAAGGGAGCTACAACCCCCTTAGCTCTTGTACTGGCCAATCCATTTACTAGTACGTAGGTGCTGGCCTACTGAAATGCTCCAACCTTTACTTGTTTTCCAGCTGCTACTGGAAGGGAGCTACCACCCCCTTAGCTCTTGTACTAGAAGATGTACTAGTATGTAGGTGCTGACCTACAGAAGGCAACAACCTTCTCTTTCTTCCTCCAGGTACCACGTTTCATACATTTTCAAACTGGATACTCCTGAAGCACAATACCATAATCTGAAGGCCACATTTCATCCAATTTTCATACTGGACCCATCAATATCTTTGAAGCACAAAATTAATCATCACTTCAATACACCCATCAACTATACTTACATCATCAATATATAAATCACCCAATACTGAAACACTGAAACCCTGTCAACAACATAGTCACCAGAACACAAAACAAACAACAGAACTCTGTAACAATATTCAGAACCAACTGTATCATCAAAAATCATGCATCAGAGTGCATACACTACTTGGAATTGTCGAACCAGTGTATATCTCATTAATTACTTATTCATAACCTTGCTGCACTTCCTGACTTCAGACATACCCAGATCATTACATACACAAAGATAATGCCTATGTTAGCAACTAGATCTAGTTCATCAGAACACATAGAGATAAGTCATTCTGATCCTAATCCATTATAGATCTCATCCATCAATACTGAAGCTAAACATAATCAACCAATTTGAATATGCAGAATACTGACACCAGTAAACTGTCATCAGAACTCATCAACAACGAGAAACACATGTATCTTCAAACATCATAGCTCATATGGTATACGCTACTTAGATATATCTAACCTGCGTATGTACGTGCTTCTATCATAGTCAACCAATGTATACATCTATATGTAGGAATTTACAGGGTAAGTTCCTCAGACAGAACACCAAAGGACACCGCTCACAAACAAGTCATAGATCAATACACCAGTATTTTGACGTGGTTAAAACCCTCAAAGAGGGAAACAGTCCACGGCATGAGCCAACGCAGCCACTTCAGGCAATTTATTAATAAAAGAATGAAAATTTGCATAAGCTTCTCTCGTGAATGGTTAACCTACAAATGACCCTCCATGCGCTTTAAATAGAAATCATGGACCAATCGGGTGTTAAGCCATAGATCAAGTGTCGGTAATGCTGAGGAGAGAATGAACCATTGGATCACTACATATCGTGACCGTCGGATTGTAACTTACAAATGTACATAGTAAAGAAACACACTTTACCTAACTCTATACTAGACCAAGCTATACTTAACTATTCCTATGTGTTGGAATATCCTAACATCCCCCCTTAAGAACAACTTGGGATAGGATTGAAGGATTTACAAATATGACACAATAGGAGAAGGAAGGAGGCACTAGAGCCTATCCCCCCTTAGTGACAACTTCCTGAACTCCAACCATAAATCGAAGTTTTGTGAACTTCGCCTCTGTGAGAGCCTTTGTGAAGATGTCTGCAACTTGATCATCTGTTGAACAATATTGCACTTCAAGAACATGGTCATGAATGAGCTTTCTGATGAAGTGCATGTGTAGTTCAATGTGTTTGCTACATTGATGCTGGACAGGATCTTTGCATAGTTGAATGGCACTTTTATTATCACACCAAAGTGTAGTCGGATGTTGTTGCTGAAAGCCAAACTCTGATAGGATCTGTCGAAGCCACAAGGCTTCCTTACTGGCTTCTACGGCACCACGATACTCTACTTCTGCTGAAGAAAGAGAAATGGCACCTTGTTTCTTGCAAGCCCATATAATAGGTCCTGAACTAAGAGTGAACACATAACCGGCAGTAGACTTCTGATCATTAGGGTCACCAGCCCAATCGGAATCAGTGAAACCAACCAATAGAGGAGATGCTTCGGCACTGTAATGAATTCCAAACTGAACTGTACCTTGAACATAACGAGGTATTCTTTTAGCTGCTTTCCAATGACTTTCACGTGGGGTTTGCATAAACTGAGCAATAATACCAACATCAAAGGAAAGGTCAGGACGAGTATGGGCTAGATACAAAAGTTTTCCTACAAGTTGACAGTATAAGGTAGCATCAACTTCAGGGGAAGTACAAGTGACTGAAAGTTTGACTCCAGACTGAAAGGGAGAAGGAGCTGGCTTATAGTCTTCCATGTGAAAATGGCGTAGAAGATCACAGGCATACTTGGATTGGGAAAGGGAAATACCTTCCTTGGATTGCAAGACTTGAAGACCGAGAAAATAATGTAAGTGTCCTAAGTCTGTCATTTCAAACTTATTTTTGAGGCTCGACTTCACAAGGTTGATAAGGTTGGGATCACTACCAGTGAGGATAAGATCATCAACATAAAGAACAAGAATGATAAGAGACTTGCCCACTTTCTTGGTGTAGACAGTATTGTCAAAATGACACCTAGAAAAGCCATATTCTAAAAGAAAGCTATCCATTTTGGCATACCAAGCCCAAGGAGCTTGCTTGAGACCATAAAGGTATTTCTTAAGCCGACATACAAGACTGGAGTCTGTTTTTATAAATCCAATAGGTTGTTCCATATAGATTTCTTCATGCAAGTCCCCATGCAAGAAGGCGGATTTAACATCCATCTGATGGACTTCCCATTTGAAAGAGGCAACAAGGGAAAGAACAAGGCGGACAAAGTTCATTTTGGCAACAGGGGAGAAAGTTTCAGTATAGTCAATGCCTTCAACTTGTGAAAAACCCTTAGCAACAAGACGAGCTTTATGTTTATCAACTTTCCCATCTGGTCCATACTTGGTTCTGTAAACCCATTTGCATCTAACAAGTTTTCGTCCCTTTGGTAGACGAACAAGATCCCATGTATTGTTTGCCAATAATGAATGATATTCTTCATTCATAGCTACATCCCAATCTGGATGGCTTGAAGCTTCTACAAAGGTGTTAGGATCATAATTTGCTGAGACTTGAGCCAGTAAAGAAGAGGCTCTTTCGAACTGAGAACGTGTACGACGCTGATCTATAGGATCACCGGCAAGATCACCTGCAGCATTCCGAGTAGCATGGACCCATTTTAGAAGTGAAGGAGCTGAAGGAGGATCCTCAGAAGGTGGGGGAGGATTGTCATCCTCACTTTCATCATCTAAAGAAGAAATATGTTCAAAGGTAGAAGAGATAGAGAGAGGTGGCACATGCGCCGAACTAGGCTCATAGGCCGATTTATTTTCATCAAACCTTACATCTCTTCTAATCATAACATTTTTGGACTTAAGTGGAATAAGTCTATATCCTTTGACATCTTCAGAATATCCAACAAAAATACATTTTTCACTCTTAGGTTCTAAAGCTTTATGTTTCTTATTTGGAATATGGGCCCATGCTTCACTTCCAAAAACACGAAAGTGACTTACATTTGATTTAATTGAGCTCCATGCTTCTTCTGGAGTGATATTATTTAAAACCTTACTAGGAGTGCAATTTATAATGTAATTTTCACAGTTAATTGCTTCTTCCCAAAAATTAAGACTAAGTCCTTTAGATTGAAGCATACAATTAGCCATTTCCTTTAAGGTGTGATTTTTCATTTCAGCTACACCATTTTGTTGTGGAGTATATGGAACAACATGTTGCATTTGAATTCCATTCTCAATGCAAAAGTTGATGAATTTGTTGTTAACATATTCTCTGCTATTATCAGATCTTAACTTAAGAATTTGATGTCCATATTATTTTTCAACAAAGGCCTTAAAGGCCAGTAACATGTTAAATACTTCACTCTTGAGTTTTAAGAAGTATACCCAAGTGCGTCTAGAGAAATCACCAATGAAAGTTAAGAAATACTTGTAGCCAGAGAATGAAACAACTAGAAGAGGACCACATAAATCACTATGCACAAGCTGTAAAGGGGTTGAGGCATGCCAAAAGGCACGTTTTTCAAAACTATCCCGATGATGTTTTCCAAGTACACATCTGGAACAAACACCATCTCTGTAGGATACCATTGGAAGACTTGTCACCATATTTTCTTTACATAGATTTTGAAGGGACCAATAGTTTAAGTGACCAAATCGATTATGCCAAAGTTTGCTCACTTCATCATTATGAGCAACAAATAACCAAGGAATATTTGATGACCCAAAGTTGTTAAAATTATACAACCTTGTAGAATCATCAGCAATGTCAATAGCTAAAATCTGTCTAGGATCTCGTAGGTCCTTAATTACAACATCATGAGGTTAAAATTCAATGATTTTACCTTCACTTGAATGAGTTATCTGATATACAGATAGAAGGTTGCAAGATAAGGTTGGAACACATAATACAT
>APFE031169831.1:0-65498 GCA_000404065.3 Pinus taeda
ATGTACTCTTTTCTCCATCTTGCTACGAATGTCTTCACACAGAGAACTAACAGCAGCTACAACTCAGAAACAACCTTAGCTTTGGAGTGCAGGCTCGCTTGCAATGATCCCTTTAAATGAAAATTCGAGCTTCTTTGCATTTTTTCAAAAAGAAAAATCTCGTCATACAACAGGCATGTTAACGCACCATGAATAAACATTATGAGGCAACCATACCTCATAAAATCTCTTTTAAAATGATTGTCATGTGCGTGATCCTAAACCTGATGGCGGAATGATAACCTATCATGACCTGGAGAAGACATCAACTGACAAAATGTGAACGGACCTAATGACTCATCTTCCCAGACTTGACATTTCAAGAAAATGCGCCGCAAAAACCCCGAATCCCCGATTTCGTAGCGCAGACAATTATGAATTGACAAAACGCGCTACAAAATGGCTGGTAAATGATACGCTGCGAAAAGGTGGAAAAATGATTGTGCAGCTAAATTGGCCAATCAGATTGCACTGCGAAACTGCGCAAAATACAAATGACGCAAACAAGACAAGACATGCCTTAAACAATAATGATGGAGGGTATCTAACGGTATTTCACAAGGACTCACATCAATACCTTTTGAAATTCTAATTTCAAAGTGACACACATAGAAACCTATTGACTTAAACAAAAATTTTTTATATGAATCTTTGGACATAGGTGGACTATGGTTTTAAGTGATAACATATGGAATGAATTTGTAATATTTTCAAATTGGTGGTATGTTCTATACAATACTTGATTCAGTGAGTAGTATAATTGAGTCACAATCATCATGGTCATAATTTGTTATATACAAAATTTTAAAATTTGTAATTGATATTCCTATTCCTGGTGATAGTTTTTGTTGATGCTCTTCATTGAGATCATTTGGTACGAACACTGTGATTCCCATGATTCCTTCAACATCTGCCAAATATGCACATAGTATTTGTCGTGATTTGTAGAATTTATCAAGGTACGTACTATAAATAACCATCACATCTCCATTGAACAACTTTCCAGTTTTGTGAATGTTTAGTTCTTCAATTGTTACTGGAACTAAAGATGATGCTTTGAATCTATGGATGATGTTTATTTGACAAAATGCAAAGCCATAACTAAGGGACAATGTTGATGAATATAAATTACATGTTATAATAAAGTCTATAATAGTTTGTTTGAAATGTACTTACTTATTTGATTCTATTGCAAGTGATGTTTCTTGTTGTTTGTCTATGTTTGCTTGTTCTTTATAGTACTCAAATTAAGTATAGAAAAATAAATAATGAATTTGATGAGTAACTACTTAGGTATTGTAGGCATTTCCTGAGGGACTCGTTTCTTGGTTGTTTCTCTAATTTTGATTAGGTTGATGATGCTAATGAGAAAAGTAACATAACTATTAAATGAGCTAAAGGTCCAATCCTAAACATGTTTGAAAAATTAGCATAGTCAAAATAGAACATAAGAAACTATCAAATCAAATCGTATGAAGAACAACAAATAATTCCAAACATGGGATCTTCTAAACAACTCTAGGCCTAAATTGTATTTTAGTATAGAATATTTGTTATTATCTCTGACCATATTCAACACAGGAATAAAATTGCATCATATCACACATGTGAAGAAAATGCCTAGAGCACAGATAAAACACAATAATTTACAATCTCAAAAACTTAGCTAACAAGAAATTTAACTTCATTAGTAGGTACACTAAACAAGATTCACCCATACTTTGTCAAGAAAAACCATGTGAATGGAATCCAAAGCCCAAAATGGCACCATACAGAACTATGCATAATACCCGAAAATTTAATAACATATATACTAGATAATAAATGGGGAATTTAATTCAATCAATGAGATGGAGTTAATCTAAGCAGACATTGAAAAAGAGTAGATGATGTAAGTTCCCTAATTCCCGAAAAGGAAAAATACACAGTTGTGCATTGCACCTTAAAATGTAAAAGTAAAGAAAAAAACATCCTAAATAATAAAATGGACTCTTTGATTCAATCCAAGAGACATTTTGGATCTTTGTAGACAATGGAAAAACTAGATGAGATAATTTTTTCAAATCCTGATATGGAACGATACAAAAAATGTACCTGACACCTAAAAAATACAACCAGTGCCAATAGTGAAAAAGTGACTCCTATCACCAATCTACAAAATAAAGTAAAATAGATCTAATGAGCTAGCTAATAGAAATGTAACAACAAAGAGTAATGAGAAACAATGTCGAACAAAAAATGCAAACAACACAACATATTAGAGTGAAAAAATGAATCAGGAGAGGAAGAAGAAGAGGAAACTCAAACAACCTGATCCATCACAAAGATCACCAAGAAAGGGTCAATACATTGTGTGATAATCTTTCTTAGAGAAAAAAATTGAATGAGGGTACTGGGATGTGTGATTTTAGGTAGAAGTTGAGGCCATAGGGTAGAATTTGGATGGAGCTCTCAGTCCTCAAGGTAGTGAAGGGATAAGAAACCTAAGTGTGTTATGGAAAAAGCCTCCCTTGAGGCCATGATTAGAACCTAGCTATAGGTCTAGAAGAAGTGTGGAGTTCCACTTCTCTGTAAGTTGATGTCACGTGGGACTTCACATGTCAGTTATGGTCATCGACCATTGAGATCAAAGGAAATAAGTGATTGATTGAATAAGGTTTGTCTTGAGTCAACCCTGTATAATCCGCCTCTTGAAATCTAGTAACTCCCTCTGGAAAAAATTATGATACCTTTACTCAGAGGTATTGGAAGAAAGAAGTGAAGGATTTCGCTCTCTAAAGATGATCAAACCTTTCCTTGATCTCATTTTGTACATGGAAATGGAAAAGAAGGTGCTATTTTGAATAAATGTCATAAAAGAGATCCTAGAGAATATATTAGATTCCTTAATTTAGTTCAGGAGATGTTCCTAATATGAAGAGACACTAAAAAGAAGTTACGCTAAGCTATTATGCAAACATAAACCTTGAAGAATAAAAATAATTGAATATAATATTTGACAAGGAGTTGAGATTACGCCAACTTAGTTGAAAGCATGAATAAGCAGGAAGAATAACATAGGTAAGGCTCTTGAGGACAATTTTCAAGTCCTAATTTGTGTATTTTGAGGCAAAACTAGTTAAAACTGACTAAGCCCTTTGAAACGCGGGTTGAAATCCAACCGCGGATAATAGCAGTATTAGGGAACATTATGTCTCACAAGAATCTAAATTTTATTTTGCTATTTTTTAATCTTATACTAGAACATTGGTTTAAACTTTGTGAAAACCCTTAGCCGTCATAACTTGATCCCCACCTTGACATAACCAAAAATATGTCGCATGATTCTAACACGATTTCAATTTGGGATGTCCATTTTTCCAAAAGTTCAAACACCTTCTAACGTTAAGAAAATGTGTCCAAACTCTGAAGTGCGAAGCATACCAAATTTACTTGCCACTTATTTTCCATACTCTGTTACTCATTGCAATAAATTTTAGTCTCATTTGTACTTTACTTTTATCTAGCAATTGATATCATAAAAATTGCGTGAATTATTCGAAAATGCAGGGATGATAAAACCTTATTATTTGCATGCAAGTTGAAAGACTATGATAATGAAAAATCAAATATTAAAATAGAGAATTTGGTGTAAGAAGATCAAATGAATGACTGACTTACCTAGAATGCACGACAAATATGACCTAAAATTCATTCTATCTGTAAATTTACAGATGATGAATTGCCAAAATATGGTTTCTTTCAAAATCATAAACCATCGAATCCTAATTGGAACTAAAATGAAGAAACAATTGTGTCAAATTTGAATGCATTGTATAACTTGATATCTTCCCAAGTTGACTTTCTACCATACAAATTACGTTGTCGAATGAATCGCATCGACGATATGCCTTTGTCCCATGAGCCCATTCATTGATGGTTTTTACACTGTTGGAGTTGAAATTTTTGTGTCACAATATAAGGTCAAATGTCATCCTATGCCATATTCCCTTCAACCATTAGGAGATTATATTTAAATTATAAAATAAGGACTTTTCAATTATGAGATGATACTTAATAGTAAAATTAGTGGGAAAATTTATTAGGAGAGGGGTGCTCATTATGAGTTATTATTATTATTTAGAAATATGATTTTTACATATATTATTCTTAAACTATTTCTTGATTTTAAGAGGTTTCTTTAAGTTTTGGTCTAATTTAATTAATAAATGTCTTTGAATTTTTTTCTAAAATTTTATAATATAATTTTAGAGGTTTTGGTGTAATGAGTCATAGGTTCAGAGAACAATATTTAACCCCACTAAGTTCCAACAAATTTAATGTGTATTTTAGTGCATATAATATCCTATTCCAAATAAATGCAACAAACATATTCAGTTATGCATGCACTTAATTAAAAATATTATATAGGAACACATCCTAAAAAACATTATCATCAAGAAGATGGTGGAGTTGCCGAAATTTTCACAAAGATCCTTATAGAAGGAAAGTTTTCAAATCTTCAAACTATGTTAGCACACTTAAAAGTTAATTAAGTCCAATTGTGTGTAATGTGTCTTTAAGTAAATTGTGTATCTTAAGTTTATTTTTGTAACTATCTAATTTTAAATTCACAATTATATTCCTAACATAAAGTGACATGATGGTTCATATTCTCCTTGATTCTATCGACATTTTATTATGGATTAAAAATTGATTGTTCCATGATATCCTTTTAAAGAGTAGGGAGGGTAGTTTGCCACTTATTCGTTTTGATAGATAATCTCATCTATTTTCATTTTGCATTGATATGTTGCCTCAAGTGGCCATGTTGATTGCAATCATGATGTTTGCATCCATGAATAGTTTTCTTATTTGAGACTTTTAACAATGTTGACATTGGTGCATTAATATGCTATCCTTTTTTGTGAGTAGTTGGCTTAAGGTGTTGAACCTCTATCGATCTGAATTTTTATTTGAACAAAGAACTAATGCCATAATAAATAGATAATACTAAAAATGTGAAATCTAAGTAGTGATAGTAACTTCCCATGCATTGGATTTTTTTTATTAATGCTATTATACTTGAATTGTATTTCAAAAAGAATAGAAGAATATGGATACATTATAGACCAGAAGAGTGGACCCCAATTATGATTAAGAAATTTTGAACCGTGCCTAGGGAAATAAGGCAATAAATAGAGGTAATTAGGAATGTAGCAACCATGGATGGTTTCTTTGGAATGATAATGAATGAAGTTTTAAAAGGAAAATTATCTTAAATGCAATAATCAAAATGAGATGTCAAAAACATGGTACGAAGCATACTGTGACAAACTAATAGAAGCATCTTAAGTGTTTGGAGAAATATGTTAGAGGGGTGATAGGTAAATGTGAAGCTAATTCTATGATGTTAACTAAACAAAAATCCAAGTTTAAAGGGTTTGATAGAGAGGATAATCAATATAACGATTTTTGATGGCAATTAATTAATGTTGAAGGGGTAATGAATAAAGATTAGGTATTAGTTATATATTAGTTGTCTATGTTCCCCATCCTCAAGGAACTGATTGGCCTCTAACCTTTAGTAAGTGGGGTGTTATATATATATATATATATCTATAATAAATAATCAAAATAATAACTAATTATTCTTTAATGGACATTTGAAGAGTTACTATTATAGCATAGTCATGAGTGGAGGATTGATAAGGTTAATGGGGTAATCCCCATAGTAAAGATATTTTATATATGGCTTCAAGACATGGCCCATATGGTTATGAGGGCGAATGGTTTTGATAGACCCCATTGGACCTTGGGTGGCTAGATGTATCTGGGGTTGGGGGATGGAGTGGAGGATGTTATGCATGGGAATCAATGCTATTGGGAGTGTTAAACACTCAAATAAACCATTACCATGAATAGAGGAGAGGAGAGTTCATTTTTGTCACATTGATATGTGCCTTGTTTTATGTGTTTGTATGGATTATTTTACTACAAACAAAGGTTAATATAATGCCAATGAAGGATCCCTATTTGTAGCAATGATGAGATTCAATGGCAATGCTCGGTGGGTGTGGAGAGGGGAGGATCTTTAATACTAATATCTTTTCTACTTGGGAGATACAAATTGTTGTTTTGAATGAAGATCCACATGTCAATGATTGTGTTTTTTAGTAGACATTATTTTACAAAGGCATATAATGGAGGGATAGGGGCATATTGGTAGGTTAAAAAAAAATCATACGTTTTTATACTAGCATATATTTATATATGTATGTATCTACCTTTTATTTATCAGATATATGAGACTAATTATGCATGTGTATATGTAGAGATAATGTAAATGTCCAAGTTCCTTTAAAACTATGTAAGGACACAGATAGACAAAGAAGGCACAAAAAACATTAGACATATATGTGTATATATCTTGCAACAGAGACATGGAAACAAAGAAATAGCTAAACATAGACATACATATATACATATGTAGGAAAGAACTATTGAACCGAATGTAACAAACGAACATGGATGTGTTTGTTTATTTTTGTGAAATGTATTTGGACATTTGATCCATTGTAGAAAGCAATATAATTGTAGAAGACATACCATTTGAAGTCAAAATAATAGAATTGTTATGTAAAAAGAAGCAAATTCAAATATGTAAAAAAACTAAATGTTTTCTACTAAAATTTATTTGTATGTGTTGGAATAAATAAATTTTTTCTTCTTTCTAAGGCCTATGTGTTATTTGTGATATTGTTGAAAAGCCGAAATGAAAGTAAAAGTAATGTTGGTAATAATACTCATTATTGTTGTGCTTTGTATAAAAAGGAATGACTGAGTAGACGTGACAGTATTGACTAGAAAATCCATTATACTAGTTTCATGTGTACTATGGTTCTTTTGCATTTTTATGGTTTATTATGAGACAAATAATGTCATGATCTATCCAATATGTATATACACTAAATTTTTTGTAGCTATAAGTTATGTTTGACCATATGTGATCAATGCTTGATGTTGGTGCATTTCTATTTGTGTCCAAAAGAAAATGAAGGCTGTAATTGTACATATGTGATCATAGTTTGTTTGTTTTTTGTTGCCTTCAAGCATATTGATGTTGAAATATCCAACAATGACTATTGTTTGATTTGAATGTATATTGCATAATGATTTCACAAGAACATGCAATGTATTAGTAAATGTTGCATATGGTGTGAAATAGACATTGAGAACTACAATATGCATGTCATGAACAATCATGTTTTCTATTGTAGCTTCTACATTTTTCTCTTCAAAGTGCATATGTTCCAAAAGATTTGTATGGTTTTTGACACATATGAGTAAACCATGTCTACTATAATTTGATATGAAATTGAATGCTACAAGTCTTTGTATTAGGATGGGTTGTTTCAAATATGTTTCTTGTGAAGTTAGGATGTCATATTGCACTAGATCTTAGTCCCTTAGAAAATCATCGATATGTATTTGTGAATTGTGTGTGTTTAGAGAAATAAATGAAGTATATGCATTTGTTTCAATGGACGGATAATTGTAGTCTAGTGCCCACTTTGCAATTTTTTATAGACGTTCCATTTCAAGAGAAATTATGTTTAATTTTGAAGTTTTCTTTCTTAAGTGGACTTAGCAAATACAATAATTATATGTTTCTTACACGAGACAAAGCTGCATATACTAATCCATTTCATTGTATCCTCGAAGGATCAAATCCAACTTTGTCTAGTATTAAGTCTTGTGACCTATGTATTGTACGTGCAAATGCTAGTTGGAACGGTAATTGTTTCTGGTTTTCAAATGCCCTATTTTTACTAATACTGAAATTGGTTTTGTTGTGTGCAATGTGGGTGTCCAATATTTACAATTTTTTTAGCTATATAGAAAAGAACATTTTTGAGCTTATCATTGTCCAACACCTAGACACTGTAATTTTATCCATATTACATCAAATCTATCTAATTTTTTGTATGTTTTAATTATACCATTTGCACCATTGACAAGATTGTCTTGTGAGTCATTGTTTCCAACATATATTTCAACTAGCATGTTTAAGTTTAACATTAGTTGTGAAGGGAATATTGTTATATGTGCATGAGAAGGTATGTTGCCATGGTTTTCTTCTTCATAATCAATTGCATCAATTACACTTTCATAACAAAGAACAATAGACAAGATTTTCTTGTTGTGCAATGCAACATCCCCATTCCTAAAAAATGGATAAAGGTAGGTGGGGTCATTAGGAGCATTTCGAATACAGTTTCTATTGAGGTAATGCAAATTATCTTTTGTTTGATTATTTTTACGCATCTTATTCAAAATGGAAATGAAGTTTTCATTTTTTTTTATGCATTGTAGTGTGCAATTCAAAGTACTTTATGTGTTCTTGTGAAAATTCATATGTTATTGGTTTCTTTCTCATTGTAGGTTGTTCAAATATTAGTGAATCCAATATAGCTTGTGCTTGGTATAGGTAACCACAAAATATGATGTCAATGTTTCCAAAGTATTTTATTCAAACATTTTTAATATTACTTTGTCAATCATCGATATGATACAGAAAACGATTACCTGTCAAATATATTTCATCAATGATAACTACTCTCAATTCTTGGTAAAGTTTTGTTAAGTTGTCTAAGACTTCATTTCTAATTCGAAGAAAACTAGATTTGTTGAAAGGCAATAGAAATGTAGAATGAATTCTCACTTTGCATGCGTTATATGTAGCTTTACTTGTATATGTTAATATCAATCCCTTTGGTTTCAAAGGGTCTATATTGTAATGTGTATTTTAAAATCGTACGATAATTTGAAGTATGGATTTTGTTGTAAAGAATAAGTAGAGTGATTTTTCTATGTTCATTTATGTTTTCATTGCAATGTGATTAAGAATTTCTTATTGTTCTCTATTAAGAATTTTTCTAATTCTATAGTATTTTGGATTGCTAAGCATAAATGGGTGTTTTTTCAATTGAAAACCAATATTAAGATGTCCTTTTTGTCATGGCATTGCAGCAATTACAAATCTTTATCTAGGTCATACATTTAATCAAGGTCATTGGATATTCGAGGTTGTTTGATTCTGCGATAGAAGTTATAGGGTTGTTTTAAATTTCTTGAATTGCTTCTTTCAAATCACCATTTTTTATTGACATTATATGTGAAATTAGCTTCATTTCTCTTTATTGTATGATTTTGTAAGATTTATGCACTTTTCCATGTTGGCAAGTCCTACTTTAGTGCAGTTTCATTATTTTCAAATGGGACATATAGCAAAAGTTTTTCTCTATAATAGTTTTGATAGTCAATGTGTTTTTTGTATTTGATGAATCATATTACTCTTTATTTTTTCCTTTTTGATATTGGTGTGCCATATTTCTTATACTTTGATATGAATTCAGCGAAACATAAATACTTAATAGCATGAGCCCTATTGATGTAGTAGTCAATGATGGAATTGCGCATAACATATTTAGAGTTGCCAAACATTTGTTTTAGATGAATGGATGGTTTAAGTCTAAATGTGTGCTCATCTACTGGTGTTGTGTTTATAAAGTTGCACTCCCTTGAACTATGATTCAATGTTAGGGAGAGTGCTATATGGATTTCTTGTTGACCTTAAATTTTTTGAAGATTAAGAAAGGCATTTTATAATGATCATATCATTTTAATAGCATCGATTTTTCTCTTTTCATGCTCATGTCGTATCCTTTTGAATGCAATTGTCATATATTTGTCAACTTTGGTCAAATATGAACTGCAATATGATGTTGCAGCATATGCGTTAAGCACATATTGAACATTTGTATTTTCATTACATAGATGTAGTATATTGATTTCAAATCTATTATTCCATATATGTGATGATTTTCATTGCAAGAATACCATTGGTTGCATTAATGTACTTTGTATTACTTTGATGTAATCCATTTTTGTTAAATTCAACTCGTCCAAGAACTATTCGTAAGAAGTTGATTTCTCATAGTGATTTTGTTCTAAGCTACTCTGCAAGAGAATTTTTTTTTCATTTATTATCTCTTCCCCAGAAGTAATGGGTTCAAGAAATATTGTCCTTTTCATTGGGGGAATTTGGAAATTGAATCTACAATGTGATTCTTTTTTGTTTTTACAACTTCTAGTATGATGTTGTTCATGTATCTTTGCAAGCTCTTCATGAAGCTGATATGTGTTACAAGTTATATATTTGTCCAAGAAGTTTCCAATCTTTGAACTACTATTTATTCCATATATTGGAGAATTTTATATCCATATAAGAACATGTTCATGCGTGCTCCCTCTATTTTGGAACTCAGCTACAAATTAGTAATCTAATATTCTTCCAAAAAAGCGTATTATCTCGATAGATCAATTGTTTTATGGCATCTCTCTTATTTCTATAGTAATGTCTTCAAATTACTGGGTCCTTTCTAACAAAGATAATCAATGTCATATTCCTCAATTGTTTCAATGTGCCCCCTTTTTCTTCTATTGCTATGTAATTTAGTAAGAGTTTCTTCTAGCAGATTCCAACAATGTTCTACTCTTGTAAACATAACAAAGAAATTTAGAGGCCCTAATTCTTGTATCATTGCAAATATATGTTCTTGCGTTTCTTGTAGGTAGTAAGGAGAAATTAATATGTTCTTGAAATCTATGTATCCAATGCAATTTTTTAGTAATTGTTCTATATTGGCCTTGTACTTAACAACCTTTGCTAATAAATTTCTTCCTTGTAGTTTTCCTTTCCTTATTTGGATTGAAATGCATGAGATGACTTTTTCAATGATTATTCACATTGTTTTGAAGAACAAATTTGTGATTTGATAGGAAAAGTCACCATTGTGATGCATTAGTTCCCATTTCATTATTTCTTGGTAACAAAATATTTGTACTATGTCAGTGTCATATGGATCTCCAAAGAATAGAGTTGGGAAGCTCATCTCTTCGACATATTTGTATTTGAATATTCCATGTGGTCATTTCCCTTCATTTGGTGTTGTTTCAATGATCTTGTCTTACAAATCATTAATATGTTGTGAGCTTGTGAATCCATGTACCAAGGTCTCAGTTGGTCTTTCGCTTGCTGAATTGTTGTCTGTTTCACTTTTGCTATCATTGTCTTCATCTTCAGATGTATTATCTTTAATGTTAAATTTAAAGATATGATTGTAATTTTTATTTACGGAAATGTTTTAAACTTAATATAAATATCAATAGCATAATTCTTTTAGTGCTTTAATGACAATATGCACATGGACATTCCCTGTTTGATATGCATTCCTGTATTCCAATCATACTTTTAATGCAATAGCAATTGTCATTACATTATGCATGAATTGTATCGATGCTTTTTGAATAATGTCCACGTGCACAGGTACATTGATTATTGAACTGGTTAAGCCCATTTGGGATTTTTTGTAGCCCCATTTACTTAGATGTGCAAAAACAATTCTTAATGCTTCAAGCCTCTCTTCAAGTTCTAAAAGTGTTGGTATAGTTTGCAGTGGATTATTAGGTCTTCTTTTTTCAGGTGTTTCAATGCGTGGTAAATTTACATTGTCAAGTACTCTTTTGCAAAATATATAAATGATCTTGAGAGGCAATGCTTTTCATATTCCGTATATGTTTATGTACATTTGTTCTAAGTCAAGTCCAATGCTTAGCATGTTCTTTCCAAATTGCAACTTCTTACATAATGGACATTTTGTTTTATTTGTGTCTTCAATTTTTTTGTTGTTGTAAATTTCTATAGGATTACCCTTCGATGAGTGACAATTTTGTTGTAACGGCTACAACCACCCTCCTAAATTTTATTTGCTTTGTTTTGGAGCCTCCCTATCAACCTTTCACAACATCATGTCTTGCCTTGTTAGGTACACAAGCTTCAGTGATTTTCTTGCAATATGACACCCTGTCCATCAAAGCTTGTTGCATTCCCCTCACAGGTTGATTCAATAGACTTGGTCCAACTGCACGTTGAGCAGCTCCCTTAAGAGATTATGCAATTCTAGAGGGGAACTAGCCTTTCCTCTAGGAATTGTGCAATTCTATCTAGTAGCCTGTTGGGATCCAAAATTGCACAAATCTACCTGTCACTTTTCACTAAGAAAATCACACAATTCCTCCCAGCAGGGCTGCTCAGCCTAGAAATTACGCAATTATGCACAACAGTTAGTTACTCTGCCTATAAATTGTGCAATTCCTCTGGGAAGCCAGCACCGCTCGCTCCCAGTAATGCGCATTTTTTCCTCCCAGCTGAGCAAATTGTTGTATTAGTAGTTGAGTTGACTGGTTCCCTCTAGAATTGGGCAAAACTGATTTGCATGCATGGTTTTCTCCTCCTAAGGCAACATGAAAAGGCATACCTTCTTTCAGGGATCTATTTTAGCAATTAGAAGGTACATGCAAGGATCATTTCAGAAACCTCCCACTAAGTGTCGCTTTCCCTAGATTTGTGTCATCCATGTCAGAACCTCGATATTTTCGAAACTCATCAACTAGACACTGCAGAGCTCATTCCTCACATCGAACTTGAAGCTTTGACATCATCCATTTCATCTAGGAGTCTTCGGCATGTACAGCTCAGTTGTTTTTGGGTAAGCCCGCTTTTCATGTCTCATGCTCTATTTCTAGCACATTTTGTGTTTCACTTCATATGAATGTTTTATGCTTGATTTCAGTGAGCACTTTCTGTCATTTTCATACATACTTGCTTGTACTAGCACCTTTTTAGTTTTCATTAACTTCTCACTATTGTCGCATGCATGACACTATTTTGCACGAATGGTTGTCATTGCGACGACTCACTTCACACACATGCATGCTTTCCCACTTTCTAAATCCTACACTTGTTGTTTGCATGAATTATCATTCACTTTTGTTTGCACTCATCTCATCATGCTTTCACACTTCTCATGTTTTCAGTCGCCCGTCGGCCGAACTAGGCTACCTTAGCCCAGACTATGCCTTTCTCGACTAGCACTATGCATTTTCGAATGCAAAGGCTTTGCCTTCCCTCTAGAAATTGTGCATGTCTAGCTAGGCACTAACCTCTAGGCTTGCATTGTAAAATTCTTAAAGGCAGTGTCCTGTTGGCCCCACAAACTGCGTAATGCAGTTTGCTGGTTGCATTCACTGATGACTGAAATTGCGCATTAGGAGGTTTCAGTGCTCAGCAGACCAGGCTAGACTATGCATTGCATAGTTCCAGTAGTTAGTTAACCTCCCAACATCCCAAACTATGCCTTGCGCAGTTTTGGTAGTTAGTCTCCCGACTTCGTGGCGGGAATTGCGCAACCCTCATGATCATTCGCACAGGTATGTTGCAAATCAGCTCTCAAGTTGGTTTTGGTTTTCAACTGACATATTGTTTTCCATGCGTATTTCCATCTCTATAGGTATTGTAGTTGTTCATCTGCCTCTCAGCAGCACATGTACAATGGTTTTGAGAAGAGTAGAGTCGAAGACACCATTCAGAGCACACTTGGGTATGCATTCAATCAAGTGTCTATGAACTTGCCTACCCATGAAGACATCAAGTTTTTCATAGACAAGGACATCGAGATATGATGGCAGCAACATCATAGCAAGCAGTACCATTAACAATAGCTGAAAGAAACATACTAGATGCAATGAAATCAAGAGGAAGGTTGTTAACAATACAGAGGCAGAACAAAGTTGCAAGCTCGGGAAGATCCACTCTTGATAAAAGAAACATTGGAAACTCAGGCTATGAGGTGACGACACAGCATGAAGATCGCACGAAGATATAGAATGGAATAGAGAAGGAGTTGCATGTGTTGAAGCAGAAACTCAAGGAAGAAAAGGAGTCGCATAGATGAGAGAATGAGTTACAACAGGAACAGGTATAGTAGTGGGTGCAACATGCAGTCATGGATGAAATTGTGCCTATACAAGTTACGATCCATCCTAGCAGCTGGCACAGAGCAGACATGATGAGTGGTGTTTTTGATTGCATGCAAGGGAATTCAGTAGCATTCATGTCATTGTGCGCATGCATGTGATATAACCCATTTGGCACACTCACCAAGGGCAAAGATAAGAAGCAAGTACGACTGGAGCTAAACATGAAGCTCACAGTTGATGCTCATGACAACCAACACACATTCGAAGATCAGGAAAGAAACTATGCATCAGTGTGATTCCAGTTCGACCACACCCAAGAAGACCATGCACAAGTCAATAAATGAGTTGGAGGGAGGAGCCACACCAATGCACCAAGATGCAATGGAGGTAAGAGTTCACTTCAGCAAGATGTCACTATGGAGCACATGCACACCATCACGGATGACCAAGCTTGTCATCAACTCACCACCTTCACCATCACAAGCATGTCAAAGAGTTGGTCTCATCACAACAGACCGAGTGGTAGTGATGTCTTTCATGGCTTGCTCAAGCCATTTTGTCTCACATGGGCATATGCGCATTGTAATGTAACGTCTTGTCAAGTGGATGTTCAAGTGTCGATAGTTCAATGTAACATTCATAGAGTATATGAAGAGTCATGAGCATAGATGAACTGTCACAAAGGGGAATGCCAAGGGTCGCCCCACCCTTTGTTATAAATAGAACCCCATAAATCATTATAAATGTTTTTGGTCAGCTAAGCTTCTGATAGGACTATCTTAGAGAAAGATTGGATAGTATTGTAACGAGACTTAGCTTCTCCACTGCGTAGATCTAGTACATCTCTTTGGAGGAGCAAGCGGTTGTGGCTATAACATTCCACTGTCAGAACTAGTGGTTGGACAAGGATGTATTCTATGATTGGAACTTACACTTCCTAATATATTAGAGCCAGCATGTTTTATGCATATGTTGTATTCTACTCTAATTTATCTGGTTTACTCTAAATGATATATGTATTTTTTTGCTTACACATGCATGTATGGACTTTTCTGTATATGTGTGTATGAATATTTCTTAAACATAATCTTGGTTTAACCATCACTTTGTGTTGCTAGCTAACTTGCCTTCCATGTTGTGATGCATCTTTGCACTTGTGTTCCCTTCTTAACTCCATGCTATCATAGGTTTCCAAGGGGTGCACTCATCTCAACCCCTGTTTGTTTGAACCTCTCATGCACCTTCCTTGGCTTGATTCAGCAATTATACCCTTGCTACCAACAGACACATCTCGCTTTCCTCTGTGCGAAATCATGGTTAAGGAATTACGGTACAACCTAGTGCTAGGACTCCTAAACCAAACTGCATCAATTCTAATTGGGACTTCTTACCGGGGAGATCCCCTTACATGTTGGTGGGTCCAACATCGACAACATTTTGGTGCTAGAAGGAGGGCCAAATGACAAGCTGAGTCCTCACATCTGTTTGAAACTCTACATATCTATCATGACTAACTACAAATTTTCTCTTTCGGAGTGTATGTCTTATGGAAATGACTTAATCATCTCGGAAACGCTCTCAGATAGCTTGTCACATAAAGCATATGATGGTGGAGGTCATGTAGCCTTGGTTAGGCATGCGGTCAATGTTTTAGGCTCATGTGAAAGACATGGAATCTTTGAAGAGTACATGACCTGCGTGTTGTTCATCTACATGCTTCGAGGGAACCCCATGCACTAGTGTGCCACGCTGCACAAAAAATCCATTCATTCTCTTTTTGATCTAGTCGCAGAGATAGACCATGATTTCAATCACTTTAACCATAAAGCACTCAATCAAGAAATTCTGAAGTTATGAAAAGCACCCGATGAATCTGTTGATGAATTTTACACATGATTTTATAATCTTGCATAACAATTTCCCGAAGATGAAATTGTTTGGGAATTTATTTATGGAAGATTTAAGTATATCTGAACCCTGCTCAGCACACTTCAGTGATGGAGCTATGCAATCATAGGTAGGCACAGTTGTTGTCACAAGTGATTCTCCGCTTTCACCTCCTCAAACAACTCCACCACTGCGAAGTGATGTGGGAGATCATGCACACACATCTATTGAACATCACATCCTCCCACCCCACCTGCTCTTGATATCTGCATAGATCTGGCTTGCAATCCTGCTGGTTGTCAAGTGAATTTGTTCCCTCAACCTATGTCCCCATGTTTTTTTGATTCTCTGGATTGTATTGTTTTGTGCTCTTCCATTTAGGACTCCTCACCTGTTGTGAACGAGGATCAAGTTGTTGATAGAGTTGGTTTTATGCAACTAACCTACGCCATCATTCATGATGAGTGTGTGTGCGAATCTAAAGAAGAACCCGTAGTGAAGGATGAATCCCTTAAAACCACGCCTCATGCGCTTTATCCTGACATCCCTTGTGATTATGCAACTGCTGATTTCCACTGTGAAAACCCATTTATGAATTTTTCTACTTCCGACCATTCACAGGACACGTCGAATGTCAGTCTGTCATCACAGTGCAAAGAGGACACATCCTCCTCTGAAAATCCATCCAATCTATCATCTATCATTTCTAAAAACACAGAGGGTGAACATATTAGCTTCTCATCTACCCCTCTTCCTGATTCATCAAATCATAAGTATGACAACAAACATCCTAAATTTTTTGATCCTGGTTGTCGTTATCTCTCTACTTCTTCATTTGATCACGATGTTGATTCAATCATTGTTAATCTGTCTAAGACACTGATCTACATCGATCTATCTATCAATGAAGTTGAAACCCCACAAAATATTGAGGCACTTTAGCCTGAGCTGATGGTTATGTGAGGCCCTCACTGTCGTGAGGTTGGTTTCACTTCCAGTTGGGAAATTGTTGAAACACTCAAGGCTCCCCATCACTCTCTGATTTTCATTGAAGATCAACCAAATACCTAGATTTGGCTTCCTCCACTCGAACTACATGATCACATCGCTTAGCACATTACCATGGCAACTCCACAGAGTGCATGTCATGCACTTTCACTCCTCTTTGTTCTGTGGTCATGTGTAAGCTCGAAGTGTGTCCGTCTTCATTGCTATATCCTTCATGCTTGCTGGTTTGTGCAACTGCAATGTTTGCAAACCGTGCCTTCACCAACATGGGTCAACCAATATGTCGGTGGTTGCATTGGAAGTATCACTTCACGTGAGATGACCCACGCAATATTAGCTTAGGAGTAGAAGCAATGTCTTCTTTTGAAATGTTTTCTTGCATGCATGTTTGCTTCTTTATTTGTGTGTTTGTTTGGTTGCTTGTTTGTTTTCTTACTCTCTTTGCTTCCGCATTTGCTTCTGCTTCTTTCTTTGATTTTGGTTTTTTTTCTTGTTATTGTTTGTAGGTTGGTTTCACATGGACCGTGTGCATCTCTTGAAACAAGTTGGGTAAAGTACAAGAGGACTCGTCCAACTATCAACATTTGGTTATTTGTTGTCCACTCTCTTATGTAAGAACTTGTTGTTTTCATTCCATGATACATCAATGGAAAATACGTATTGTTTGAAGAACCTTGGTGAAGACACAATGCTTGTGCACTAACTAGTATCACCTACTCTATTCAGTTATTTTTGGGTTAATCCTTGTCATCTCAGCCAAGTAGAGTAAGGTGAGGAGGAAAACCTTAACAAGAACGTCAGAGGTATACATAAACTACTTCTCTGAAGGAACAACCTCTTCTTCTTTCAATAATTCAGGATCCCTCTTCCACCTCTGAAATGAATAAGTGCTATGCATAGTTATGAAGATCAAAATGAAAAAGTGAAAAAAGTTTGAAAAAAATGAAAAATGAATAAGGTGAAAGAAGAGAAAAGCTTCCTATGCAAAGAGGTGATGCAAGTAACTTTGTCGGGGTACTGACCAGGCTCACTGGTAGGGAAGCCATACTTGTGTTCCTGCATGACACCGTTGGGGTACTGTCCAGGCCTGCTGGTAGCAGAGCAACACCAGAGATGAAACTAAGACTCTGACAACTATAATACTTGTGCATCATATACTCCTGAAGCCCAATTGAAAAAATTGTGTTGGCTTGGCTTGAAATGTGTGTCAACTAGCTAAGGGCTTAGAAGATACTACATCTTACAATCAAGGAGTGTGGAAACTAAGATGAACTTAGGACTGAACAATACTTTCGGAGGTGTTAGACTTTCTTTTCACAAACAAGGTCCATTCAGACTGCTAGAGTTCTACCCGTGTATCGCCAAGTGTTGTAGCGGCTACAACCACCCTCCAAACTTTTTCCTTAGCTTCATTTTGGAGCCTCCTTACCAACCTTTCATAGTAGCATGTCTTGCCTTGTCAAGTACACAAGCTTCAGTGATTTTCTTGCAGAATGACAACCCGTCCATGAATGTTTATTGCATCCCCCTCATAGGTTGTTTCATTGGACTTGGTCCAGCTGCAGGTTGAGTGACTTCCTCAAGAAATTGTGCAATAATGGAGGGGAACCAACCTTCCCTCCAGAAATTGTGCAATTATGTCTGGCAGCCTGCTCGAATCCAGAGTTACAGAAATCTCCCTGTCATTGTTCATTGAGAAAATTGCACAATTCCTCCCAACAGGGCTGCTCAGCCCAAAAATTGAGCCATTCCGGGTAGCAGTCAGCTGCTTTACCCAGAAATTTTGGAATCCATCTTGACATCTAGCCCAACTCCGTCCCAGAAAAGCGCATTTTTTCCTCCGAGCTGAGCAAAATGTTGTGCGTGCAGTTGAGTTGCACGGTTCGCTCTAGGACTGGGCAAAACTAATTTGCATGCATGGACTTCTCCTCCCAAGGTAGTATGCAAAGGAATCCCTTGATTTAGGGATCTATTTTAGTAGTTGGAGGGTACATGCAAGGATCCTTTCAAAAACCTCCCACCAAGTGTTTCTCTCCTGAGATTTGTGGCATGCACATCGCAACCTTGATTTTATCGAAACTCATCAATCGGAAACTGCAGAGCTTATTCCTCACATCTATCTTGCATCTCTGACATCCCACATTGCATCTAGGAGTCATAGGCACATTCAACTCAGTCGTTTTGGGGTAAGCCCTTTTTCCATGTCTTGCATTGCTTTTCTCGCACTTTTTGTGTTTTTCTTCGTATGAATGTTGTTTGCTGGATTTCAATAAGTGCTTGCTGTCATTTTGATACATACTAGCTTGTACTAGCACCATTTCAGTTTTCTTTAGCATTTTACTGATGTTGCATGCATGACACTATTTTGAAAGGACGGTCATCATTGCGGCTTCTTGCTTCACACACATGTATGGTTTCCCATTTTCTGAGTCATGCACTTTTTTTTCATGAATGATCATTCACTCTTGTTTAAATTCATCTCATCATGCTTTCACACTTCTCATGTTTTCAATTGCCACTCAGCTAGACTGGGCTACCTTGCCCCAGATCATGCTTGCGAGGCTAGCACTGCTCATTTTTGGAAGTGAAGGCTTTGCCTTCCCTCCAGAAATTGTGCAAGTCTAGCCATGCACTAACCTCCAATCTTGCTTTGTGCAATTCTTGGAAAGAATGTCCTGTAGGCCCCAGAAACTGCGCAATGCGGTTTGCTGTTTACATGTCACTACTGACTAAAATTGTGTATTGCACAGTTTCAGTCCTCAACAAGCTAAGCTGGACTATGAATTACGCAGTTCCAACATTTAGTCAGCCTCCCAACATCCCAAAATGTGCTTTGTGCATTTTTGGCAGTCATTCTCCCAACCTCCCAGCATAAATTGTGTAACCTTCATGATCAGTCACACAGGTATGTTGCAAGTCAGCTCTCAAGTTCGTTTTGGTTTTCGACTAACATATTTCTTACTATGAGTATTTCCATGTCTCTAGGTTTCACAAGTGTTCATCTTCCTCTCAGCAGCACAGGTACAATGTTTTCTAGGAGAGAAGAGTCAAAGACATCATTTAGAGCATACTTAGGGATGCAGTTGGTTAAGTGTTTATGAACTTGCCTACCTGCGAAGCCACCAAGTTGTTCGTAGAGAATGACATTAAGATATGGTAGTAGCAATAGCACCATCAACAACAGCTGGAAGAAACATACCAGATGTAATGAACTGAGGAGGAAGGTTGTATCAGGAAGCTCCACTTGTGATAAAAGAAGCTTTGGAGACTCAGGCTATGAAGTGACGGCATGACAAGAAGATCACGTGACGACAGAGAATGGAATAGAGAAGGAGTTGCATGTGTTGAACCAACAACTTATGGAAGAAGAGGAGTTTCATAGATGAGAGAATGAGTTACAATAGGAACAGGTATAGTAGCGAGTGCAACATACACTTAAGGATGAAACTTGGCTCGTACAAGTTATAGATCCATCCCAGCAGCTGGCATGGACCAGACATGGTGAGCGGTGTTGTTGATTGCATGCAATGGAATTCAGTAGCATGCATGTCATTGTGTACACACATTTGATCTAACCCATTTGGCACTCACTGAGGCAAAGACAAGAAGCAAGTCTGGCTGGAGTTGAACATGCAGTTGACAATTGATGCACATGACCACCAACACACACTGGAATATCAGCATAGACACTATGCATTACTGTGTTAACAGTTCAGCTGGACCCAAGAAGACCATGTGCATGTTAGAAGACGAGTTGGATGGAGGATCCATACCATTGCACCAAGATGCAACAGAGGCAAGAGCTTGCTTCAACAAGATTTCACCATGGATCGCATGCATACCATCATGGACGACTAGGGTTAGCATCAACTCAACACCTTCACCATCACAAGCATGTCAAAGCGTTGGTCTCATCACAACGAACCAAGTGTTAGTGATGTCTTGCATGGCTTGCTCAAGCCATATTGTCTCACATGGGCACATGTGCATTATAATGTAACGTTTTTTCAAGTGGAAGTTCAAGTGTTGATAGTTGGATGTAACAGTCATAGAGTAGATGAAGAGTCATGAGGGTAGATGAACTATCATAAAGGGGAATGTCATGGGTCGCCCCACCCTTTTCTATAAATAGAACCTCATAACTTATTGTAAATGATTTTGGTTAGCCAATTTTCTGATAGGACTATGTTAGAGAAAGTTTGGACACTATTGTGATGAGCCTTGGCTTCTCCACTATGCAAGGCTAGTACCTCTCTTTGGAGGAGTAGGCAATTGTGGCTATAACATTACGCTGTCGGAACTAGTTGTTGGACATGGATGTATTGTATGGCTGGAACTTACACTTCTTAATATAATAGATCCAACACATTTCATACACATGTTGTATTGTATTCTATGTTATTTGGTTTACTCTAATTGATATATGTACTTACTTTTTTATGCATGCATGTACGGAATTTTCTATGTATGTATGTATGAATCCTTCTAGAATGTGATCTTGGTTTAACCATCACTTTTTAGTGCTAGCTTACTTTCCTTCCATGTTGTGATGCATATTTGCATGTGTGTTCCCTTCTTAACTCTGTGCTATCACATGTTTCCAAAGGGTGCACACATCTCAACCCATGTGTGGTTGAACCTCTCATGCACCTTCCTTGGCTTGGTTCAACTATCACACCCTTGCTACCAACAGAGACATCTTACTTGCCTCTGTGCAAAATCGTGGTCAAGGCATTACCATACAACACACTCCTGGGACTCCTACACCAAATGGTTTGAGGTCTAATTGGGACTTCTTATCGGGCACACCTCCTTACATGTTGGTGGGTACAAAACCATCAAAAATATCTATTCCTTAATTTTTTCTATTGTTTTCAGTACTCTTTGCACTATGCATACGTACCATTTGTTTCCATTTATGGAAGTTTATCCTAATTTTGTCGTTTTTATGCATTTCTACTATTTATGGTGAAGATTTTATTGATTGATATTTTAATTTGATAATAATGGTTCTTGATGAATGTTCGATGTGCATTTTTGGAATGATAGTCTGTTATATGTTTGATTGCAATTTGTATTTGATGAGTAATTAAGAATGCTCTGAGTGATAAATGACCATATTTGTATGTTTATGTTGAATATGATTGATATCCATTGAAGGAAAAATGATGTTCCTTCAACTCTTCCTTTTTCATATGTGATTTCCATATTAATAAGATATTCTTGCCAACCTGACACCATTGTTTGACTTTTTGTAGTTTCATTTGTTAAGTGTTTTTCTAGGAAATGCAATGCATATTGGTTCATTCCCATTAGTGCATTGTAGAAGCATTGGATAGTGTAGAGCCTTAAATATATTTCATCAAATTCAGGTGTTATTAAATGACAAATTGCAGTGAACATGTTATTAGGGAATTTGAGCATAGTTATTCTTTCTTTATGCAATACATGAATTTTGATTTCATAAACAATGGATTGGTAATGTTTTTCAAGATATTTGAAAGAGACGAAAAGTAATAATTAGATACAAAGTTTCATCTAGGAAATTTTTTCTACAAAAGAGGCTAAAAATGTCCATTAAGAGGATTTGTATCATGAAACAAAATGTTTAGTGGAATTGTATCTAGATCATGATTAAAGAAGAAATAACTTGTTTTCATTATTAGTGACCAATCTCCAATTGTTATGTTCAACAACTGGGATAGCCATCATATGAAAAATGTGTCTCCCATACTCCTCTTTCAAATTGGCAATTAATATTTCAAGCATAGAATTTTATTTTATGAAGATATGTGTCAACATCAGTAATCCCATGAAGTTGATACAACATATCATGAGCTTTTTCATATTGGTATGATTCTTTTTTTCCTATATGTCATTGCGATCAAGACAACTGAGGAAAAGGTTTATTATTCCATTTTATAGTTCAATGGATGAGTAACGAAAGTGCAATAGAACTTTAAATGCATTGAACAAACAATCTCCAACAATATATACAAATTGTTGCAGTCTGAAAATATTGTTCTTGGTTAAGATATTATCAATATCAGCATTTGTGTGACATTGTTTTGTCGAATGGTACTTTTCAACATCCAAGATTTCAACCATTTTGTATGTAATTATTCTTGAAATTTGTATTATGATTTGTTTGCTAATTTCTATGTAAGTTAGATTTGTTTTTCTTAAAAATGGGAGTGTTCAACTCTTTTTTGTTTTATCAGGGATATGTCTTTGATAATGTCTACTAGGATAAAATATTGATTGTAGTTTGATATTGTCTATGTGATTTGGAATTTTGAAAAAAGGCACACAACTTTGCAATTGACTAGCTCTTATTTTGCACTTCTTTGTATTTTCAAAATATCACTGTAAAACAAAGAATATGTGACATTGATCATTATTTGTGAAGATATGAACATCACATAGAAGCTATGCACTAACTACTAATAATTGGCATTTTTATACAATAGGAAGTACCAAAGGAACATTATATGTTTTTTGATTAGTAAAACATACTGCACGTTAATTTTTTTCATAAAATAGTAATATATATATATATTATATATTATATATATATATATATATATATATATATATATTATATATATATATGATTTTAGAATTCCTTTATGTAAATTTCCTCTTTACGATTTACCACATAATAAAATTAATCACATTACTTCTACATACTTCATCTTGATGCATTACCTATACATCAGTTGTATGTATGATGAGTCACTGGTGATTAAGATGTTGACATACTTACAATGACAGTAGATGAAAACCATAGTGGTCTCAAAGGTAGCATTATTTGGATTGTTAAATGTATCATTTACAGCAAGTACGATGGACTTGTGTATAAGGACAACATAGCAGTGAATTCAGTGCAAGTGGAGGTTTTCATTTATCTGCTTTGTGCATATAACAACAATTAAAGGTAACTAATGTGGCTTTGTATCATAGTGTTTGTTAGGCATTGAAGGCATTATTGACAATGCTAGAAATAACAAATAACTTTCTACCTACAGATGACTAAAGAAGTTGCAAATAAAAACCATGTATCAAATGTAATTGCATTACTATAACGTCATTGAATTTCCTATGCACTTTAATAAATGTGCTAATTTAAGCAAAAGATATTTCACTAAACCAATTGACAATGAAATAGTTTAAGTTTCTATCATTATTCATCTTGTATTAAAGATTGTAAGTAGAGATAGAGGGGATAAATTACTATGGAATATATAGTTCCATGTAATATCTATTGATTTTAGCATTATAATTTGTAAATTTTTTCTCTTAGATGAGTTTTGGTGAATCAACAAATTTATCATTTAAATCACACAAATAAATGTGTTCCATGTTGACCTTTGGCACTCCTTCAATTTTCTCTAGATATTAAAAAATATATTGTACACAACAACACCAACATTTGCACCAATTTAAGCTGCATCTAATCCACATGCTACGACATTTCCATTTAAAGTATTCACCACTTGTTTTATTCTCTACTTTACCACCACAATATAATCTATAATTATCAACCTATTCTTCTTCCATGAGTTATTGTAGTGATTTTGAGAATTACATGATAGCACACCCCATGATTCCAAATTATTCACAGTAAGTGCTTAACATTGATTTTTAATAGATTCCACTCAAACTATCAGATGAGACCTCACTTCATTACACCATCAAGAGAAAGAAAAATATAATTGTTTAAAGAATTCACCTCTTTGAAATATTTTGAGTATCAACTACAAAAATAAATATTAGAGTTATAAATGTAAACACTAACCTCATCGTATAAAATAGTTCAAATTTCAACAAACTAAACATTTTATTTCCTATTGTATCCTTTCTCAATTGATCACAAAGTGAAAATGGACTTGGGCAGCTTAATTCTAGCTTACAATTCTTCAAATTCTCACATAGTTTTGATAGTATGTTTGCTCGTAGCTGAAAGTAATCACTACAAGCTTTGTGTGCTCTAAACTCTCTCTAAACTCTCCAAAGAACATTGATATATTTGATTGTGCAAAGTGGCAGAAGGTGTGTTATTACATGTGGAGCAGTATCACATATTTGGCAACATTTGCAGTAGTGAAGTAATTGTACATTATTATGAAATCCAAAATTTTGCATCTTCACAAGTAGAGAAAGTTGATTATTTCTAGCACCTAGAAAATCTTGAAGTCATATATATATATATATATGGGGGAAACCATGAACATTTAGATAAAAATATGGGATGTTACAAGATATGTCAATGTTTTCAATAACTTTGTATCTCCTATAATATTCCCAATAGTGGATCTTGGTAACTATTAAATGTTATCCAATGAAATAAATGTTTCATTCAATGCATTCAAATATCAATCCTCAAAACCAATTGAACTATATAGATGGTAGAGAAAATTGATTATACTTAATATCCCACATAGTTTCATACCAATCCTATTAGTTAAGGTCAAGGTTGGGCTAAACATCATCTATTGTATCACTAAATTGGCTAGAGTTTATCTACAGAATGATGTTTCTAAGTGGGTATCATCATATATTCTTCTTATTTCAAATGTTAAATGGAATGTAAGTGGTGTCTACTACCTCCATGCAATGCCACCATTAATTTATATGGATTTGTCTTAGTTGAGGAGATAGTGATTATTATGCTTTCTTGATCGATATTTGATTGATATGTCAGTTGGAAAAGGTGACAAAATTCATATTGCATTCGTTCCTTCTGTGGAAAGTATGGAAGGCAAAATAATCTATGTGTTGATCGCATTATCAACACAACATAATCGTTTTAGTCGTTTTGGATGGAGGTGACATCTGAAACTCTGGATCACCTAAATATAGCCTGAATATTCTGGTATCCGTAGTCGAGAAAGTGGCCCACGTGGAAATGATGTCAGTCAGGTTAAGATCTAGAAATGTGAGAATGAGTCACGCCACTATATTATGAAAATTTATGAAAATATCCCAAAACTAAATTTAATGAATCATAGCACATGAAAAAATATAGATTAACTAAGTATGAACTTTTTAATTCATGTGTCTATTTACAGTAAATCCATGACTATACAAATTAGGAATCTTATTGTCTTATAAGAATGTCTTAGTAGCACAACCAGTTGAGAAAGGGTTTCATTAGTAAGGAGGCTTTTGTTCAAACCTCACTGCGGCCTGTATGCTTTAACCAATACAGGAAACCATAACTTATTTCGCAATCAAAATATCTTATAACAATATGAGAAGATTCTTAACTATGGATATTCACTCCCACTTTACCATGGATATTATTAACTTGTAAATAGGCTTTGTTACAATACCATGGCTTATCAATACCACATGCCTAAAAAATATAACTCATTTCACAAAAAAAAAAATTATAACAATATGACAATATTCTTACCTGGGAATATTCACCCCCACTTTAACCTATATATTATTAACTTGTAAATAGGCTTTGTTACAACACTATGGACCAATACCATGGCTTACCAATACCACATGACCAAAAAAGATCACTTATTTCATAATCAAAATATTTTATAACAATATGATAAGATTCTTTAACCATGGAGATTCACTCCCACATTGCCATTAATATTATGAACTTGTAAATAGGCTTTGTTACAATACCATGGGCCAATACGACGTCCTATCAATACCACATGCCCAAAAATCATAACTTATTTCACAATCAAAATATTTTTATAACAATATGATAAAATTCTTAGCCATGCATATTCACCCCCACTTTTTACCATGGATGTTATTAACTTGTAAATAAGCTTTGTTAACCATGGGAAAATACCATGACTTATTAATACCACATGCCCAAAAACCATAACCTAATTCACAATCAAAATATTATAATTACTTTTGAGATATATATAAACCCTCAATCCTCATGACTACTAAAATTATTCTCATAAAAATTAAATCAAGGTTTTAATAAAATTAAAAATGAGAATAGTTTTATACATAAAGATGTGAAATTTATATAATATGAATAATATTATCAAGGAATAGCATAGATCCATCTTAACTAAGGATCCAAGTGATGAGAGAAAGCAAACTAAATAAAAGTAATAGAGGAAAGTTAACGCATGATTCTTTTAAGTTTTTCATTTTTATTTTCTTTGACATAATTGATCCAAAATATAGGTTTAATATTTAATATTTCTTGATAATGTGATTAATCCGAAAGACATCTATCTATTATTTAATAACCAATTTAGTCTTTTTAAATTCAGATACTTTCTTAAACACAATACAATGGGATCAAATTTAAGAGAGAGGGGGGGGGGAGGGAGATCGTGAAAGTGTTAGACGGTGGAGAGAGAGAGAGAGAGCGAGAGAGAGAGAGGGAGAGAGAGAGAGGGGGATGAGGGGGGAGAGAGAGAGAGGGAGAGAGAGAGAGGGTGATGAGGGGGGAGAGAGAGAGAGGGAGGAAAATAGTGAAAGTACTCGAGGGTGGAGAGAGAGAGTGATGGCGGGGAGAGATAGGGATAGAGAGAGAGAGATGTAGTTGGAGTGGGATAGAGAGGGAGGGAAGAACAAAGAAATAGAGATGGAGGTGGAGAGAGAGAGAGAGTGACAAGGGAGAGATAGAGAGAGAGTGAGGGAGAGAGGAATGGAGGTCAAAGAGAGAAGAGAAGAGGAGAGAGACAGGGAGAGAAGGGGAAGAGAGAGAGAGGGGGAGATACAAAGATGGAGGGGGGAGAGAGAAGGAGAGAGGGAGGGAGATATTGATGGAGTTGGAGCGAAGAGAGAGACAGAGAGAGAGAGAGAGAGAGAGAGAGAGAGTGATGGGGGGAGTGAGGGAGAGGAAGAAGAGATTAATTTGAAAGGGGAGAGAGAAGGAGAGAAGAAGAAATACAGAGGGAGAAAGGTGGAGAGAGAGAGGGAGTGACAAGAGAGAGAGATGGAGAGAAGAAGAAATATAGAGGGAGAAAGGTGAAGAGAGAGCGGGAGTGACAAGAGAGAGAGAGAGAGAGAGAGAGAGAGAGAGAATATGAATAGAGAGAGAGGGAGAGGAAAAGGGAGAAAGAGAGAGAGAGTGAGAGATATGGAGAGACACTGCCTCTATTTTGGGGTGAGATAGAGAGAGGAAATAAGAAAGAGACACATAGATACACATATACATATTATATAGTATTATATAACCAACCTAGATCCATCTTAACCTTGAATCTATGTGCCGAGAGGGATCATATCTCTCGAGGTGCAAACCTTTCCTCACATTTTGCAGTGAAAATAGAGGTCTACACCTCGAGAGATTTGATCCTTCTCTACGCTTGATAGGTTTGGGTTTAAGATGAATCTAGGATAGTTATTTACTTCAACTCAAAATAACCATAATGCTACATAATTGGTTAATCTTAAAAATAAGATGATATTTAAAAAGTTAAAAAAATAGTTATTTTATTTATATATTTTTTTGTTTAAATTTAATAAAAATGAAAATAAGTATATGATAATTTTTATATAAAATTATTATTTAGATGAATAGTATATAAAATCAAATTTAGATGATTTAAAGATATAAAAAAAAATGTATATGATGAAGTTATTAATATATCACTTAGGAAAAGGAAGAGGTGAAATGAGGGCACTTGCGGAGTATCCACTCCCTGTAGTTTTGAGTATCAATTCCTTTCTAGTAGGTAAAGGGTTGTAATCCTCGGGAGAGTTGGAAGATCACACAATATGCTATAGTCTAAGTTGAGTTATTCACTTACTCGAATTAATGGTGGGTTGTCTCTTGTACGATGCTAGCGGAAAGGGGGAGAATTTATTGGCGAAACCAATAATTCTATAAAGAGATTATTCAATCTAGAAAATTAGGTATTGTAAAATGTTTTAAAGATATTTATTTAATCTAGAAAATTACATATTTTAAAAAGATTTAAAGGTTTAAAAAGCTTCATTCAATCCAGAAAATTACATAGTGTAAATAGTTTTAAAGATTTAAATATTTGAAAAGTGTAAATTATATTTGAAATGATTAACGGAAAATAATGTAACATATTATAATTTAAAAGTTTTTTGATAAATTATTTCCCGTACAGATTATTTGATGGATGTTCTAGAAAAAATAAAAATAAATGTGTTTGATTTATATATACAAATAAAGATGACTTGAAAGATGTTTAGAAGAGGAATGAAGAAAGTCTGGGATTTTATATGTGGTGTAAAAATAATTGTGTACTATATAATTTTCTTTTTCCTTGTCTTTTGTCTTTGTTGTGAGGATTAGTGGGTTGCAAAATATTATAGTTTTGGCCAAAAAAAAAAAAATAGAACTAGAAAATATATAAATATCTAGATATTTATGTGAATATTTTATTCACCTAAACAATATATATATATATATCTATATGCGTGTTTTACTATCAATACAATTATAAATTTTTTTTTAAATTTGTAATTATATGTATAAGATCAATATGTTGATAAATATATGCAAATACTAAAAAATCACAAAGAATCAATATATCATTGAAATTGCAAAATGCACGATATCTTTTGGTTTAAAACATATAAACCCTCGATCCAAAAAGTGTTTGTAACTCCACTAAAAACTAATAATATAAATCATCTCCAAATGTTGATACGGTGCCACTGTTGACTACAGTGAGCCACGCATATGTTACGCAAATATCGGTGTCGACTCGGTGCTATTGTTTGCTACACTGAGCCATGGGTAAGTTACCCAAATTTCATGACTTATTTCATGAGGTAACGTTCGAGCTTTGGCGTTAGGTATTGCTTTGAGCCACTCTTAGGTATGGCAACGTATCATCGATCATATTGAATTTAGATAGTCATCCGACATCCATTAGGCCTATAAATTGTTACCAGTGACGCATGTAACTTCAACACATTCATTCAGGTCCCTTGTAATGTACGCAGGTAATTTATATTGGGTATCTTTTGCATTGTAATGGTTAATTTCACTACATGGTTTTGAATGTAAGAGAACTACTTGGATTCGTTTCCTCCTTGCATAGGAAGGAGAACTTGATTGTGCAAACAATTGGGAGGCAATAGAAAATCAAGTACTGAAATCGTTGGTTGTTTTATATGTATGTTATCCTCCAACCATCATAGCTAAGTCAGCGTCAACTTCATCAGTTGCACTAGTAGTCACAATTTGCATTGTAAGCTCAATAGTTGGATGGATTGTCGAGAGTGTATTAAGCAAAACAATTCCTACCAGTGTTGAATCCTAATTGAAGCTCATGATAACTATGTTGGAAATTGTATTCATCCTTATAGGATGGGTAGTCATAGGATGGACATTGATGTAGAAAATCATGTAGATTCACAAGCTAATGCAATTTGCTAAAGCAAGAGATAAGAATCTACTTCTACTCTTTATATCAGAAGCCCATAAACATCGAGCAAAGAATAATCAATAGAGGAAGAGAAACAAATGCCAATAACATAATAAATATCCGAGGAAAGCCACGGCTCAAAACCCCACTATCCGTTTTGTATTAATCCAGAAAATCAAGATGACCTTACAATGCTTGTTCTCTCTAGAACAATCTGAGCACTCAACAGTTTCAATCTCCAACTCATAAGAAAGCTCAAGGCCAAAGCTTAGCCTCTTCACAAGCTCTCCAAGTCTCTATTCCGATGTGTAATTCCGATGGAGGATAGCTTGCATTTAAAGGGAAATAAAGTCTCTAAAAATTGTGCAATCCCTTAAGGATCAATTCCTGAATGCACGCAATATCAGTGAAACTCAGAAAAATCTAAAACAAATAGTACATTATCCCTGCACTCTAGTCTTAACTGGGTTTTTCTCATAATCGACATGCATGCGTTTATGAGGAGTAAATATTCAGTTAACTAGAGTAGCACTGGTAGAGTTCATTAGTGACACCATTGGTTGCTAACTCACAGTTAGTTCTCTGAATCAGTTTGAGAACAAATTTAACTAAACTAAATCATGAAACTGAGTATTCTATTTTAAAACTCACAATTAACTCACACTGGACTCCTACAAAGTAGGGAGAACATACACATTACTTCCAAAAGACTTCCAACTCAAAATTCCTAGGTTAAGTAAGTTTAATAAACTTAATTTAACTATTTTAAGTTACTATGAGGATAGAATTCAAAGTTAATTTCCAGTTTAATTCAAGGAAAAATTAAACTGGACTCTCTTATTTCCATTTCTCAACACTCCCTCTCAACAAGAAATGGATTGTCAGCTACCTCGATCTTTCTTTGTGAAACTCGAATTTACATCTTGATAATGCCTTTGTCAAGATTCCAACACCTTGCTCCTTCGTGGGAATGTAATCTAACAACATGACATGCCTCAATACACAATATCTGAGATGATGATACTAGATATCAATATCCTTGGACCGATCATGAAAGACTAGATTTTCAAAGAGTTTAATACAACTCTGATTATCACAATAAATCATTGTCAGATCCATTTGTTGACCAAAAAAACTAACCAGGATCTTCCCCATCTAGATAGCCTCACATGCTTCCTAACTTGCAACCATGCACTCTGCCTATGCCGAACTGAGGACAACTTATCTCTGTTTCCTGTTGTACTAAGTAACTTCCACTAACCCAATACTAAAGATCTCTCTTGATGTGCTCTTCCTTTTGGATGGACTCCTTGCCCAATATGCATCGATGAAACCTTGAAGCTTCATGCCCTCTGTCTATATGTACCATAACCCAAACTTAGTAGTGCCTCTGAGGTATCTCAATACATGCTTTTCCTCCTTTCAATACAGCTTGGTAGGCTTAACCATTGCTTGATTAATTTGGTTAACTTCATAGCACATATTTGGTTGGGTGTTCACCAAATAGATGAGTGAACCCACAAGATGCCTATAAACAATAGCTTCCACTACTTCCCCTGAAGTAGCATACTCCTTCCTCCAGTTACCAGCTACAGGAGTCTCCATGGGTTTACTACTCTCCATGCAGAATCTCTTGAGTATCTCGTTGCATACTTTCCCTAAGATACAAGCAAATCCCCATCTCCCTGTCATACCTCCATGGCAAGAAAGTAATGCACGAGCCCCATGTCCTTCATCTCAAACTCTCTTGCAAGGTCCTCCTTGCAATATTTCATGAGCTTTTCATCACCTATCAGTATAAGATCATGTACATAAAGTACAATGATCAACAACTTACCTTCCACCACTATGTGATATAGGTTCACATCCACTTCGCTATTCATGAAGCCTACCAAGTGAAGTAGTTATCTATCCTGGTGTTCCAAGCATGAGGTGCTTGCTTCAACCCATACAACTCTCTCTTGAGTTGGCACACATGTGACTCATGGTCCAAGGTTTAAAAATGTTGGGGTTGCTCGATGTACACCTCTTCCTCAATCATGCAATTGAGGAAGGTAGTCTTTACATTCATATGATGGATCTTCCAACCCATCTATGCTAATAGTGCTAAAATAGATCTGATTGATGAGTACTTTTAACAGGAGCAAAGGCCTCATCATAGTCAATCCCCTGCACCTATGAAAATCCATGGAAAACAAACTTGGCCTTATGCTTCTCCACGCTACCATCTGCAGCTTGCTTTACCTTGTAAAGCCAACAGGAGCTCACAACTGGCTTGCCCTCCAGTCTTGGGACCATATCCCAAACACTATTTCGAATTATGGAGTCATACTCCACCATTTCATCAACCCAAACCGGTTGTGGCACTGGTTCCTGAAAGGAAAATGGCTCTGTCACAACACATGCACCCATAAGTGCCATGTATCTAGTGTACCTCTTTGGTGACCTCCTCTATCTGCGCTGAGAAGAGGGTTCTCCCACATTCTCCCATGCATCATCCAACAATTTGTTAGCCTCTCTAGTGTTCTTTCTTACCTCTCTCGAAGACTCTGCCTCATCGGATGTCTCCACTCTTTGAACCTCTGCATGTGGCTACTCCACATCAATCTAATACCCCTTAACCTTAGGATCTAAAAGCTCCTCATCTACATGTAGCTCAAGCTCCCTCTTCAGGGATACTCACATGGCCTTCTCTTGATCGAACCTGATATCCCTAGGAACCACTATTATCCGATTGGTTGGCATGCACACCCGATAGTTGTGTGGTGTATCAGTGTACCCCACAAAGATCCCCAACTCTATTGTTGGCTCAAGCTTTTTCCATACATCTTTGGTCACATGGCAATAAACCGATGACCCAAAAATCCTGAGGTGACCAACATCTAGCCTCTTACTGGAATAAGCCTCCTTTGTTGTATTCATCTCAAGTATTTGATGTGGGCAATGGTTCTGAACATAAACCTTTGTTTTGCATGCCTCAACCCACAAGTGTAGTGGTAGGCCCTTATCATGCAACACCACCCTTTCTTCCCCTACTATGCTCTTGTTCTTCCTCTCAACAACCCCATTCTGTTGAGGGTTATGAGGTTTCATCAACTCTCATTTAATCCCTTCCGCTGTATAAAATTTCTTAAACTCATTGGAGATATACTCACCACCATTATCAATCTGTAGAGCTTTAACCTTCTTGTGAGACCCTTTATCTACTAATGATTTGAACTCACAAAACTTTGTGAAAGTTTGATCCTTTTTCTGTATAAAAATACCCAGCATTTACGAGAATAATCATCAACAAATATAACATAATACTTGTGTTTGGCCATGGATGTTGTCGAGAATGGTCCACACACATTTGAATGGACTCTCTCTATAATAGACTCTGCTTGATTGTCTCTGCCTCCAAAGGAAGGCTTGGTGTATTTTCCCAAAGTACAACCCTTGCATGTATCAACTTGCTCAAGGGTACCTTTCAGAAGACCTGTAGAGATTTGTTGCAATATTTTCAAAGCCCCATGATGCAAATGACCCAGTGACCTATGCCATGACTCACCAACGTCTCAGCTCAACAATTTTTTATGCTTTTCAACTCAAAACAACACAATCCTCTACCTTTATCTTATAGAGATTATGAAGTTGAATCCCTATCTTCTTTACTTGACCCATGGCTATGTGTCAAAGGAACACCTTTCCTTTAGAAAATATCACATCATAGCATCTATCCCCAAGCTTGGCAATGGATACTAAGTTCTTCGTGAGTTTGGATACATGCATAATATTCTTCAAGGTGAGTGGAGCCGCATGCTCCCACTGAAAAGTAATAGTGCCCACAACAGTAACATTGTACTTACCATCATCACCCATATCGATATGAATCTTGAGAGATTTCTCCTCCAGTTCATTTAATAACTCTTAGTCGCCAGTCATGTGGAAAGAATCTCCACTATCTAAGTACCAAACAATTCCCATCATTCAAGACACCATGCATGAAATGAGGGAAAAGTGCAATTCAAATTGGGAGGCCAAAGCCTCACCCACCGCTCCTCCTGAGGGCTTCTCCTTGGAATTCTTCAATGGACAATTTGTAGCAAAGTGTCTCGTCTTCTCGCAATGAAAGCATTTAACCTTCGTCATGTCCTTGTTCTTACCTCCATAATAAGAATCTGATTTAGAACAATAAATTATACCTTTCCCCTTCCTTGCCTTAATTTCTAAGTCATAGTTCTCTTCATCATCATTCTCTGATGAAGAGTCATCCATGGTGTTCTTCCTTACCTCATCCTGCATCAAATCCGACCATAGTCATCTTCCGGCTTCTCTCGACCATTGAAAGAGTCTTAATAACTATGCCAACTCTTTGGGAGTCTAAGAAGAGAAAGGCTCACCATATCCTCCTCAACAACCATGATTCCAACACTTCCAAGTTCATCCTGACATTAAGTGAACTTGGTCAAGTACTTTGGAATCATCTCGCCTTTCTCTCTCTTGATTTTACAAAGTTTATCCTTCAGTGCCAACTTCCTTTGATCACTTCTATTATAATACAAGTTTGTCAATTTTTTCCACATAACATGTGTCGTTTCCTTTCAATGGAGACTTGAAACAATATGATCTCAAAATCCCTCAAGGATCACCCTCCTTTCCTTCACCACACACTTATTCCACTCAGCCAAGTTGTGTGCATCAATAGTTGTTGGCTTAGGAATTGCTAGTTCAATGAATTCCTTTGAGTCATCGTCGTCTAGCACAACCTCCATCCTATCCCTCCAGGCTATGCAATTCGAACTTCCTTCTAAGGCATACTCAAGATTTAACACATGGAATGCCATCTTTCGATCCCGAAGTATGTATTGCAAATTTGACTTTCACCTCTAACCCAAAAACTCAAAAGTTTGAAATCTCCTATAGAGAGATGATTTTAAATCAGTGATATCTCCCTCACCCAAACTCTGATTTGTCTGATTGTTTTTTTGAATTTGGGAATAATTTCCCAAGGAATCTAGATATGTAATTTTTTTTTGAAAATTTTGCACAAAAATTCTCATATCTTTTGTGCAAACTCTCGGCCCAAAAAACAATCTTTCTCCAATACCATGTATAAAATCGTGTGGATTCAGAAGATAATGCAAGTTGCTAAAGCAAGAGACAAGAATATACTTCTACTGTTTACAGTGGAAGCCCATAAAAATCTAGCAAAGAATAATCAATAGAGGAAGAGAATCAAAGGCACATAACATAATAAATATACGGGGAAAACCACAACTCAAAACCCCACTCTCTATTTTGTATTACTCTGGAAAATCAAGATGAAATTACAATGCTTGTTCTCTCTAAAACAATCTTAGCACTCAGCAAATTCAATCTCCAACTCATAAGAAAGCTCAAGGCCAAATATTAACCTCTTCACAAGCTCTCCAAGTCTCTATTCCAATGAGTAATTCTTATGGAGGATAGCTTGTATTTAAAGGGAAATAAAGCCTCTAAAAACTTCACAATCCCTTAAGGATCAGTTCTTGAATGCTTGCACTATCAGTGCAACTTAGAAAAATCTAAAACAAATAGTACAATGTCCCTGCACTCTAATCTAAACTAGCCCTCTCTTGAAATCAACATGCATGAGTTTCTGATGAGTAAATATTCAGTTAACTAGAGTATCAATGGTGGAGTTCATTAGTGACACCACTAAATGTTAACTCACTATTAGTTCTCTCAATCAATGTGAGAACTAATTTAACTGAACCGAATCATGAAATGATTCTTCTATTTTACAACTCACACTCGACTCCTACAAAGTAGGGAGACCATAAACATGACTTCCAAAAGACTTCCAAATCAAAATTTCTAAGTTAAGTAAGTTTAATAAACTTAATTAACTATTTTAAGTTGCTACGAGAATAGAATTCAAATTTAATTTCCAGTTTAATTCAAGGACGAATTAAACTGGACTCTCTTGTTTCCATTTCTCAACAATTGATTGCCTTTGCATGTTATCATGAAAGATGGAAGCAGACAAGTAGGTGTGAATAGTATAACTAGTATTTGGTAGAGTATTTTTGGGCAGGACACATTTAGGAAGAATGAAAAAGGGAAGAAACAAAAACCAAAGGATGGATAAATTTTGGCAAAGCTCGTGGAAGCGAGAGAATATCAGAGGAAGCTAAAGGAGCATAAAAACTTCCTTGATAAAAATATTCCCCTAATACTAAGGATAAAGAAAATACTTAGATGTGTCCTCATCCTGAAGTTTATTGTGGTCTTCTTTAGAAAAGTATCTTGTTTCCTCATAGAGATTATCTTATATAATGGGGTTATCTACAAAATAGTCTCAATGTTATTAAAAGATCACAATACCAATGTATAGGAAGAATTTTAATAGTACAAACAAATTTGGGAGAACATTCGGGATGTTGGGGAAGACCCTAAGAGCGCGTTTGCAACAAGTTCAAAGGCCATCAAGCATGCACATAAACGTTTTGAAGATGGTTACAATGAAACCAAAGGAGAATGCAAATCACTGGTTAGATTTCTAAAAGATAAGACGTTGTCGCGACCACCACTCATAGGTGGGATGCCATCACGACTATGCATTGGCACGTGTAGTTTTTTTGTTCCATGATGAACAATAGCACAACATGTTCCTAAGGAACACATGGAACCCTTTTTCCCATTGAAATTCTTGTGCAAGGCAGGGGATCAGTTAAAAGAGGAAAAATATTTTGTGTACAAGAGCGAAAATTCATGGTCATGGAAGCTAATGGCGATCTCAATTATCAATATAATCACCTCTTTTTGCCCAATCATACCATGAGGCATAGAAATTGATGGATATGGTTGGTAGGTGGGAACAAGACTCCGATAGTTTGTTGTGGAAAGGAGCAGATAGAGAATTCGATAAATTAAGGGACCGAGTTTGACAAAATACTAATGAACACGATCAAAGTACTATATCAATTTGTTGGATGGCTCAAAATATCATCGATCTTGAAAACATGGAAAAAGAAGAGATTGAAAATGTAATTGCAAAGGAAGGTAATGGGAGGCGGTCCTCTCCTGTGGATTGGGAGGAGCTAGTGGCGGTGATCGCATTTTACAAATTATATAGCAGCAGTGAGTATTGCTCAGTGGATAACTATAGAGAATGTGAACAAGATTTGGATGAAAAGAAAGAAAAGAAATTTCTCATTGTAATTTACATAGAGGGTAAATCCAAAGGATGCTGGAAGCATTAGGATGCAAGGTAAATTATTTTAGAATTGTTTCTCATGCTCGCAACATGAAAAACAACAAAAACAGGAATATAAACTATTTAATGACACATAATTTTAAAAGCGAGAACCAAGGCCAAAAAGAAATGTTTATAAAGTTTAGAAATATTAAGGTAGACAATAAGAATTACCTTACTTGATACAACTAATCATTTGAATTTTTCTAGAAAAGTAGAGCCAACAGACTTGTGGTGCACTTGAACAATTCGATCCTCATGCTAAGTTCACTTATCAAAGTTCACTTACAAAGTGGAGATTAGAAAATAATAACTTCCAGGATGGTGAGCAGAAAATTAAAGAGATATGCAGAAAATAAAAGAGGTCTACTTCTGATTATGATGCACAAAACAATTTTATTTCATTTAATCGTGTCTTTAATTTGGCTCATTTCTATATGCTTTGGATTAATTGTTGTCAATATAAATATTTCTACATGAAAATACCTACCAGATCGACCAAATTGCTTTTGTACTGTTAGGTTCATTTCCTATATTTATTATTTATTATATTGTAGGAAGTCCTCTCCAATTTAATTGATTCGTGAACAATGTATCTAGGGTCGGGTCCTTTCGAGAGCCTGAAATTTTATGTGTCTAAAGTTCAATTCTCATGTATAATATGCTGAACTAATACATGGTTGATTTGGCAGCATTAGTTAACTATTACAAGGCCTTATTAGGATACTAACCTAGTCTATGATGCATGTCATATAATTGAATTATAGCGAGAATAAGTAATCACACCTTTCTATGACAAAGTCCTTTTGGACTTTACTTTGTGATATTTACCACTAGTTCTTTTGGAAATAATATACTATTATTAATGTTAATTGACCTTAGACTTTACTTTGTGATATTTACCACTAGTTCTTTTGGAAATAATGTACTATTCTTAATCTTAATTGACCTTATTATCACACTATACCTTTGCCCACTTTGGGATTGTGCTTGGAACCCTTGTCAAATAGACTCTTAGTATAGCCTTCTTATCATGGACACACATCAATGTACTTGAAAATATCACTTACTTCAATGTCTATATCCTTAATCCTCATAAACGCGATCTTCCAATCCTCAACCTATTTCTCAACATATTAAGGGAATAAGCATCAAGGATACTTTCTTCGAGTAAATATTTTTTGTGAAAGTGTGCATTATTACTAGGTTTTGAACTAGAAACGTATTTCCACTCTAAGAATTAGAGTTTCTAACTCACTGTGATATTTGGGGTATAAAATTATAATTTATGCTTCTATTTATTAAATGATAAGGCTCATAAATATGATATCCATTAGATTAACATCACCAAACAGACATGTACTACGAACATAAAATATGTAGTAATTATCTTTCCAATCAACAGTACAAACTATGAATAATGCACCTACCAAGTTCACGCATTACAATACATTTTACAATAACATCTCTAAATTAATAGTCAATAATAACACAAATATATGTCAATAATTCTTTAAAAAAAAAAAAAATTATAAAGTTCGACATTGTTAAATTGCAAAACGTTTCATATAATTAACTAAACTAATGGATAATTAAAGCAATACCATATGTGTAATCCTACAAGGCCACAGGGATAATTACCCTCACCCTTACTACCTCATCCATATCCAACATTAAAACTCTTAAAAATTGACTTAAAAAAATATTCAATACCCCCTAAAATAAATTGACGTTGTTTCTGGAATCACTAACATTATAATCATTCTGTACAAGGAATTCAAAGTTGACTTAATAAAAAGTTGACTTAAAATAAAGTTGAAGATGAGTAAAGTTGTCTCGCAATTCTCTAGACAGCCCGTCTGGCTGTGGCTTGTCCGCCCGCCTGCCTACCTGCTTACGATTCATCCGCCGGCCTGCCTGCCTACGGTTCGTTCGCCTACCTGACCTGTGGCCCAACTCGTTCAAAACTTTCTGTAGCCTGTTTGCTACGACTTAGTGCTTCGGTCAGGGAACCTGCCTACACGTCACCCTTCACCTTATGCGCCTAACTCCTGTGGCTCGCCTATCACCCTTGCTCATCTTGTTAGACTTGTAAGACAATGAATTGCATTATCCACCCACACAGTCAGCTATGTATACCAACCACCATGGATAACTCATGGGTCGACCTGCCCACATTGACCTGTCCATTCGGCCATCTCACCCATGCTAACATGTCAGCTCACCCACACCGTCGCCTCGTCAGGTCCGCATGCCAAACTCGCACGGTATAAGGTGACCTTCGTGAAGTTCACCATACTTAGCCGAATTTCCAATTCTTGGTGTTTTGACACCTCTGTTGACTCATCGCACTCATGCCCTGGGCACCTTTTAACCGACTGCCCCAATTCGTCGCACTTCTCCAACTCGTCCCTTTTAGCCCGCTGACTCATCACTCACACGATTGGTCGCACATAATTGGGAGCACTCACCCATCGTGTCGTACATCACACATAGCGACTCGTGAGCTTAACATACTCCCCCACTCTAAATCATTTTTGTCCTCGACAACTCTCCATCTCAGTAACCATCTGTTTCCAAGACCATCAAACCACACAAACTGCATGTATTTGCAATCCAGATGTGTCCACCTCTCGACCTACCTCACGCCATAGATGTGCCAAACTCTGTAAGGAATCATGTGCCGATACCCCTCATGTCCATTACTAGTTGGGTAACTAATCCAACCATGCATATCCTCCATAAGAACTCATGCTCCTACATCATCATGACTCTCCAATGCATGCTACATGTCAATTTGTGTCATCTCACCCCTAGATGCTAGCTCAAAATGTTGGAGATTCACTGCCATGAGTAGCTAACAATGAGCCTCATCTCCATGATAGTCTAAGAAGATAAGGATGGAGTAGAGCCTCAAGGCTCTCCCTCACTAATCAACTCAATCCACCTATTTGGATCCTCCACTTCTAATCTCTACAGGTATGCTTTCCAATCCTCTGTTTGAACATTTGGTCTAACATCCTCATCCTCCACTGCCTCTAGTATCCTAGATAGATCCAAGATACTATCAGACAATGTCCTGACAATCTGTAACTGCTCCGTAATCTTTGCCTCAACAATAGACAATCCCTTATAGAGCTCTTGATCTCGCTCCTCATTCTCCATATTCATCGTTGTTAGTGTACATTCGGCCATTGTAACTCCCACGATAGGAACACCAATAGGTTAATCCTCTCATCTATTGTAAATGTATAGCTTCTTCATATGGGGAACAACCATAGCTTCAAATTGCTTCATAGTCATCTATCCACACCACGGTGAAACCGACTGTCCTTGTCCATTCACCAAGTGTCACATCCACTTTCTTAGCTACATCGATCACAGAATTTGGAGGAGAATTCACTGCCTTCATTTGTCCCTGCACCGGTACAAACTTCAGTCCAATCCTTCTCGAAGTATCCACAATCATAAAGTTCTGAGTTGCCCCACTATCCACCATAGTGAGTAAAACACCACTCCCAACTTTCATCTTGACATACTCTAACTTGTTTCTTTTCGGGTCTCTTCGTGAGACCGCTTCTGTAGCTACTGCAACTCCTAGAATCTGCATGACCCCTACAGAAGTCTCTTCTTTCTTCTTCATAGTGGACTGTCTTCATAGTGGACTGTGCTATGGCAGCCACTTTCGGTCTTGAAAGACAATTCTTCCCTGTATGTGGTTCCTCACATATCCAACACTTCAACGGTTTCTCTTCCTTCATCTATCATGCGCTTTCGAAGATTCCTCCTTTGTAGACTTTTCTTTCAGCTTGTCAATATTTTTCTTCTTCTCTTTGGTTCCTTCATCATAGTGCTCTACAAAGCGATCCATAACAGCAAATTCTTCTTCAAGTTTTTTTATCTTTTGCCTCTTCACTTCATTGTATGCCCAAGGTTTCAACCCTATGATAAAATTAAACACCTTGTCCATTTCTGCCATGTCTGGAAGTTCCAAAACTGCACTTGAGAACTCTCGCTGATAAGCTTGTAGACTCCTTGTTTTCTTTATGTACTTTATCTTCATCCTTGCATCCCATGTTTCATCTTGTGGACTAAAATGAGTTTGCAAAGCCTTATTCATTTCATCCCACGAAGTGATTTCCATAGCATTATCGTTGGCAATATGATCCATCCTTCTTTCCCACCACATCCTAGCATCCTTTGTCAAGAATTGAGCAGATACCTTGACTTTGGTTTCCTCATCATACATCCCCAAATGCTCAAAATATTGTTCCATGTCCCATAGAAAGTTACCAAGAGTTTTCTCACTCCTTGTCTAGTCATAAGAATCTGGTTCCTTGACTTGCACATTAGCCACACCTCCACCTAAGTTGTGCCCAATAGCCTTCTTCAAAACCACTATCTCATTCCGAGCATCATCAATATCTTTCTGCAATTTCAAGATTTTTGCCAAACCTTGATCTCTTGCTTCAATGATCTCTTTAACTTCCTTTTCCGTTTGTATAAACTGTCATTCAGTACAATCGTACTATACCTTGAGGTCTTCAAGCTCCCCTTTCACCTTCGCATAGCCTTCCCAAACTTCAATGTTCTCGGCCTTCATCGAAGCCATGTTGAAAGCTAACTCCTCCATTCGATCCAATACCCTGTCCAAGAAAGCTTCTCCAACATCCCTACCAGATTCACCCGTCACTACCCGAGGTTCTTCTCCCGTCTTCTTTCTTTGTAGTCTGGTATAGACCATTAACCAATATCCCCTACAAACCTGAATCACCTGTCACGAATGCCAAGTATTCAAAGCTCTGATACCACCTGTCATGCCCCCACCCTGACTGTAGTCTTTCAACCACATGAAGGGGGTGCAGCACCACCACCCAATTTCTTTTCACCAATACTTTAAAGTGTGGACTACGCCTAGTTTTCCATACTTACTTTATTTTTCTCTTTGTAAGTATAAACATTCATAAGTACAATGGAAACATTCATTTACATATCTTTCATCATCCTTATTACTTTACACATATGCACAACGGAAATATAATGGGAGGGGAAACTCCTTGAAGATGAGTCTATCCACAATAATAATGACAATAGTTCAATTATACAAAATCAACACTTGGAGAGGAACCCCAACTTCCTGCTCACAGAAATAGTTAAATTTCATAAGTTGGCCTACCTGTCGTGCAACCTGCTCGAACTGGGTTGGGTCGCCCAACACACCGGGTAGAGGTGCCCACGCCTGGGTCGCCCTCTGCACCAACCTTCGTTTAGTCGTTTAGCCCAACTCGTGGGTTTTCTCATGCCTGCATCCATTCAACACCGCTCGCTGAACTCACCGTCGTGCAGCCTCGCCCATTACGTGATGCCCACCCGGTGCACATCCGCGATCTTCCCGCCTTCTCAATTTCCATGTCGCTCGTTCATGCTCGCCCGAACCTTTCTCTGTTTCCTCCAGTCGTGTGCACACGACCACCTGAGTTACCTACCTGGCTCGCTCAACTCGTTGGCAGGCACACCACCCAACCAGGGGTCGCCCTGCCCAACTCATCATGGTGCCCACCTGTTAACTCATTTTCCAACCGCATTGTCTGCCCGCCTGTGGCTCATTTGCCTGCCTGCCTGCCTACCTACTCATGGTTCATCTACTCGCCTGCCTACCTGCAGTTCGTCCACCCACCTGACCGGCGACGTGACTCATTCAACACTTTTTTCGACCTGTTTTTTGTGGCTTAGTGCTTTGGTTAGGGAACCCGTCTGCACTTCGCCTTTCACCTTATGTGCCTAACTCCTATAGCTCGCCTATCACCCTTGCTCACCTTGTTAGACTTGTAAGACTTGATGAATTTCTTTCTCCCACCCACACGGTCTCCTATGTATACCAACTGCCATGGACAACTCATGTGTCGGCCTACCCAAGCAAACCTACCCATTCTGTCATCTCATCGACGCCAACACGTCAGCTCTCCCACTTCACCAATCAGCTCTCCCACAACGTCGCCCCATGGGGTCCAGATGCCAAACTCACACTGTATAAGGTGACCTTCGCGAAGTTTGCCATGCTTAAGCCAAATTTCCAATTCTCGGTTTTTCGACACCTTCGTTGGCTTGTCACGCTCATGCCCTGGGCGCCTTTTAACCATCCGCCCTAGCTTGTTGCACTTCTGCAACTCGTCTCATCATCGCAATGAAAGGTCGCAACCAACGCGCCCGCTTGTCAACTCATTGCCCCCACCAACTCGTCGCACCCGCCAACTCATTGCACATAATTAGGAGCACTCACCCAACTCGTCTCACATCACACATTGTGACTCATGCACTTGACAGTCTGCCTACTGATGATGAACCACACTTGTTGGTTCGGAACACGTCGACCAAAAATTTCTCTTATGTGATTTATACTGAAAGACTTTGCTTAATTCATTAGGGATCACAGAAGCCTGAATATAGAAAAAATCTTGTTAATTGTTTTTTTAATGTATATATATGTTTGATTTCTATATTAATTCATTTATTAGAAGAATAATAATAATAATTTAAAATAAAGTTAATTAAACAAAGCCTTTTGGTAGAAATCACATGAGAGAATTTTTTGGCCAACGTGTTTCGAACCAACAAGTGTGGTTCATCTTGAGGACCAGATGAAGAGGCAAACCAAGGCAAAGGCTTAAATTGAGAGCAGTGTAGAGACAGTTGCTCTAAGTTATAATTTAGTCAACTTTTATGATTTTTTATTTTAGAAATGTGAGATGTATCATGAAATAAGTATTTTGATGTGTGTCGTGCATTGATGCCTATAAATGTTTACCAGGCATTTAATTCATATGGTGGCTTTGGATACTTGATTACAAAGTGTATAAATTTGTCGAAACACAATTTTAGTAAGAACATCCTATAGATAAGCAAATCATTATTCCATCCAACTTTAAAAATGATCCCAACCTAACTTAAAAAACAAAAAACAAAAAACAAAAACAACTTTATACATTCATTTATAAACAAATAAAATATTCACTAACATTTTCACACACTAATTTACATGCAGAGTCAAGACCTTACTTTTATCTATAAAAAAACTTAATTTTGTAGAAAGAAAGTTTTTTTTTTCAATTATAAATTTAATAAAAATATTATACCAATTTTATATATAATTAAAGTGATATCATGATCCAAGTTCTATACATAATGGAAAATTCTCTTACCTCATTATAAATTAGCATAAACCATAAGTAATTCAAGTACAATTCCAAACCAATATAACTATAACTTTTTATATTTCGGCAGCAACAACATACAGTTTATAGTTTTTGCCTAATTATGAATTAGCTTAAACCATCAATAATTCAACTACAATTCCAAACCAATGGAACTATAACTTTTTATATTTAAGCAGCAACAACATAGAGTTTATTACAACGCTAGATAACACCTTACCTTTTTTCTCACAATATGGTACCTCCAAGGGGACACCGAGAAGAAGAAAATACCACTAGACAAAACAATTATTGTTTATTATCTCAACGAAAGAAAGTCAACAACCAGGCTTGTTGCCACCCACATGACATCATTGGTAACAGTCGCCCAAAAACCACCTCGACCTTTATATTCCTTTTCACATTCAATCTGGAATAATGTGATTGCAGATTTAAGCCTTCTTCCTTCTCCCTTTGATTTTAATATCATCTTTTCCCAATGTCATTTGAAATCTTGGTATAAGAAATATGGATTATTACAAAAGGTGTATTTTTATCTAAGATATAAATTGTATTAAGTAGTTTTCTAATTATTATTGTTCCTTTAGCTCTCGTAAATGGTAGATGGTTTCTATTTGTCAATATGGTTTCCCTATTGTTACAATAGGGTTTACTAAAGGTAAGACCAACAGGGTGATTCATTCAACCAAGAATACCTTTTAGGTTATAGGCTATCTCTTTCACGACAGATTCTATAATTGCATGGATTTGGACAAAAGATAAAGATCTAAGCAATGAGTTCCAACTACGTAACGATAACGTTTTGTGTGAGAAATTTTCATGATCTTCATTTTAAAATAAGGTAAATGTACCTTATTCATCCTTTTCTCTCTCATTTCATTGCATTTATATTTTATATTTTTGGAGAAACTTCCATGACTATAAAGCTTATTTCTCACAATAATTGAACAACAACTCAAAAGTTTCATATTTCTTAACAAATATCTACCATGGGGGCCGTGAAAAATGTTCTTTAAAATCCATTAATTTATTTTTATGGATCCTCTTCTTTAAAGAAAACCATTGGACTCCACCTTCATTTAAATTCCTTTCTTTTGCTATTCTCACTCTTGTGCTCTTTTTTTTATTACTATATTGTAATCCACTTTCTCTTCTTTTTCTTTGATTTAGTTTCAGTAAGATGCAATCCTAGTGCATAAGTGAAGGGTACGAATCATAGTGCTATTGTGTTGATTTAATTGTTGTGAATTAGTTTTTAAAAGGATTTATATAGCTGGGGCTTAAATCATTGAGTTTAAATTGATTTGATTTTATTATAAATTTAATTGGATTTAATTAAATTTGATTTTAGTTTATTTTGATATATTAAAATTAATAATCTAATTTTACTAGCGAATAAGTTAAAGAGTTATTTTGGAATATAGCAAGGGCTTAGTTCTAATTAATTATAATTCATTTTCAAATTTTATGGATGAAACACTATAGATTGTAACTTAATGAAACTAAGTATATATAACTGATATATACTCACCAAAAAAATTAACATTATAATGAAAATTGGTTGAAGGCCAGTTTTAGAGAAGAAATGCTTATCTTTTGATACAATTCTATTGGTAATTTAATTATGATAATTGATCAATTATTTAATGTAGTATTAGAGATAATATTTTTTTTACAATCCTCGGAATTAGAAATAATGAGTTGAAGTACATAAGGATATCGAGAAATTAACCTAACACATTAAGTTATTATGCTTGATTAAAAAAAATATAACCATATTTTTAGAACATGTAGTGTGTGTGTGAGTGTGTGCATGTGTGTGTGAAAATAAATCTAGAAACTGCACAGGTTTTGAATAGCTAGAACTGTCATGAATATGTTCAAAATAAATTACATGAACAAAACTTATCATTCCTTCAAAGCTAGTACAAATTATCTTAGCTCTCCAAACCCTAGTTGTGGTTAAAAAGATACCCCTAGCAACCAAAATGATCCAATATGAAATAATCACTCCAACACATCCTCTTAGGAAAGGCACTTTCTCCTCTTCTTCTTCTTCACAATTCCACCCTAATGTTTTATCACAAAACCATAACCTTCCATCCCAAAGGGATAAACCCTAACCTTAGACCTCCAATATGCTCCAAGATATTCCAAGAAGACCATGAAACCATAGTAGAGAGAGAGAGAGCATTGTGAAGACTCTAGATAGCAGAGAGAGAGAGAGAGAGAGAGAGAGAGAGAGAGCATTGTAAAGACTCTAAATAGTAAGAAAAGTGAGAGTGCATTGTTTGGTATGTCACATCTCATCACAAGAGTGAATACAAGTGAGTGAATTAATATATGTATGGATGGAAGTATTATCTCATTCCTTGATTTATATAAGAGTTCAGGGTGCAAACAATACAATGTGGGCCTTAACACTTATAAGAAACCTATAATGACACATCTACACCAACATAAGCAAGACACTACACTCTAAAGTACACATGTCATGCTCCAAGGTAATACCACACTTAATAAGTTATGCCTCTAAGGTGATGTAGCTAAACACGGAAAGTCCATGTACATCCATAAAATTCCTTCATAGACTCCATTAATCCTCCTAAGAAATGTACCATAGTAGGCTAACTACCCTCACAAGAATACTGAATTTTTTAATCCTCAAGAACCTTTCATCATTTTCCTATCATTCAAATAAAAAATCCAATCTACCACATGCAAAGCATAATACCATCCTTCAAGCTACATAATGCTCCTCATACCATGTAGGGCACTCCCTAAGCAAGTTGATCTTGCTTGGGCCTGTAATGTAGGGTGTCTACCATTGCTATTCACATAACATTTAAGGTCAAGCACCCACTATGAAATTTGTTTCAATTGTGCAAGTCCATCAAGGATTTTATTGCTTGCGTTAATACATACTAGACGAAGTAGGGGCTAAACATAGACCATGATCCTAAAATCTCATGAAGCACCCCAAAAATGGTGTAAACTTTCAACGTAACCTTAAGATTCAACACATTCACCTAGATTTTATTTCCACAACCACCCCCTATTCATTTACATTTCTTCATATTCTTTTATCTAGTTTATATTATATTAGAGAGCATAATAGAACTCTTACCTTGGAAATAGTATTTGGGCCATAACTGAAGGGCTTGTCACTTCAACCGAGAAAGGCATAGTTAGGCCCTTTCATTATGTACTATTGTGTGGTTGATGAAGGTCATTTTTCTACATTAACATACCACAACCACATCAAAGTTTTTGGTGTACACAAATAAATGTATCTCAAGCACTTTTATAAACACATAGAATAAAAAATGGTTCTTGATGTATTCCTATTAATGTACACCAATAGCTTTAATGTGGGTGTGGGAGAAATATTAGACAACCCACACAACGGAAAATGTAAATAATTCATCCCTGCCCATCCTCGTTGGAACCTTCAGATATATAAAAATCAACCAAAATTAATGGCATGCAATTTATCGTTCACATTTGATCATAATATTAGGGAAAAAATAAAACAAATAGTGCCTCTTAAAAGCCTTAATGTGTAGTATGGCAAATAGAAAATTTGATTGTGCAATAACTTCCATCTCATATCATCTAGTTCTATGCTCCTAAATAAAATCCAAACAAAAAAAAAAAAAAACAAAGGATTTATGTCAAGAAAAGAAACATGGAACTAACCATTAAATGTTTTAAATCTTTCTCAATAATTACAAATTATCTAATATAATTCCTATGCCATTTACACCTTTAAAGAGACATCGAAAAGTGCTTAAACTAAATGAACAGTGTTTGATACATAATCCATTAGGGTTGATTTGGATGAATGTGAACTATCACGAGGAGTCCAAGAGACCTCTTAGAACATTAATGCCAAGGGTCTTTGAGATATTTACTTATGTGTATCATATTATTAATTGAAGACATTCCATGATTATCTAAATCCACTTTCCATTTTTTTGTGTGATTTTAAAATGGTATGAGAGTTGATGTCTCCCTACTTGTTTGTATCAAAGAACAGGTGTTGTTCAAAACAATTTGTGCCATTATAACTTGTCACTATTAGCATGCCTAAAAAAGCACCGTGAGCTCTCTTTGGTCAGTCCTCTTTGGGTATGCTTGGTTTGTTTTCTTCGTGGTATCCAAAAGAGAATAAGCGTTCCTCCCTACTCAAACTTTTCCACTATGTACACAAATTTGACTTTTTGTCATGTGAGATCTTTGGTTTATGTGCAGAAGCACCTGCTTCCATTCTAGACGTTATTCCATCTATTAGTATCCTCTGGTTTGACAATATTTGTTCTAGTTTTTCTCTCATTTTCCCACTTATTGAAATTATCTCTGAGCTCTTCTTTTATTTTATCATGAGCATAGCTACACTCTATCTCATCATTGGCTAAAATGGGCATTAATCATTCTCCTCTAACAATTCATCTGTAACCTAAATTCCTATGTGCATGCTTATTTGTAGCTTGAACATTTATATATTTTCCACCTCACATTCCTCAATACATGTCCTTCTTTAAATAAAAACAAATCCTAATCACTCATCCACAACTCATGTCATTGTTGGTGTGCAAGGGAAAACCTTGGTTTAGAGTGAAATGACTAACAAAACCCCTCATATATAAGCCCTTTCAGAATTACCCGCGAGAAAGTGAAGTCTCACATGAGGCATCCTATGACAGACTGGAGAAACCAGGACAGATCAATAGTGATTAAGGAGACATGGAGCCTATGTTATCACTCTTATTCTCAACATATAAATAAATTTGAAGTATACCCTTAATTTTCACAGTAATTCAATCATTAATAGATCATAACAAATAAATCATAATATTATCCATGAAATAATGCACAACAATAGACAGTGAACCCAAACAGATATTTGTTTTAATTCTAAAAATTCTACATTACATTGCAACTGTCATGGATCACTAGCCTAATCGATCAAGTTTACCTTAAATCATTACAAAATATCAATAGACTTCAACAATATCCTAATGCTAAGAACTTTTTCCCTTTCCTCTCTCCCTCTTACATTTTGGATTTAGCTACTTATACATTTACATTTTAGAAAAAATATAGATAAAAAACATACTTTGACTATGGAAAATCCCTATTACCATGGGAAAAACCTCCTAATCCAATCTTAACAACTTTCCCTATTTTACACGTTCGGCGTGCTGACCCCAAGTTGACTTTCCTACAATGGTGCACCTATGCACAGATCCCCAAAATCTTTCCTCAAAATGTTAATCTAACATGACCCAAACACTCACATGTGGCTTGTCCAGAGCCATTCATTCCTTCTACTATTCCATATGGCTTCCTTCATTGTAATAAGTCTCTCTCATAATATTTATAGTTTCTTCGACATTTGGCATGCCAACTATACTTCAGCCACCTTTTTGTCTTTCAATATTTTCCTTGCCTCTGTCACACCTTGGATTATATAAGGGCTCAGCCAATACATCTTGAATTTACTTAGGCGCTTCATGAATTTATTGTCATAGAGCAGAACCAAATATATTGGCTAGAACTTCTTTTGCTTTATGCAACTGTCATGTTAGGATTTTTCATGCGCTTTCTAGAAATTTTGATGGAAATCTCGCCATTATGCATTCTTCTTCCAATTGTAATAATTTTGGTAATGTTTGTTTTGCTGCACTTGAATCAGTTAAATTAACTAATGTAGCAATGCACAAAACTAGCACTATGAATTCCATAAGAATTATTGGTTTAGGTTCGTATACCAACCTAAAGGGTGTTTGTCCTATTAGTTTCTTACATGTAATCCTTTATTCTGATAAAACTATCAGAACTCATAGATCCCAATCATCTCAATTTTCATTTCAGACTTTTGACATGGTGTTTTCCATAATTTTGTTAAAATCCCCGACAAGTTTATTTGCTTACAGATGATAGGTAGTACACTTCTAGTGATAATTATGGAATTATTTTATTAAAGTTGAAACTATCTTGTTCAAAAAGTGAGTACGTTGATCGTTCATCAATATTTTGGGACATCCAAATCTCATAACTATGTTTTTAAATATAAATCACATGGTTGTCTATGCATTGTAGTCATGGATAGCTTCTACTTCCACCCATCTAGCAAGATAATTTGTTGCAGTTATTATATACCTCGCTCCTAATCTATTTGTTGGAAAGTTGATTAGTTTGATGAATTGTATTTCCCATTTTTTGAATTCCTGCAATGTTACTTGTAAAAACAATGACATCTCATCCTTCCAAGAGGGCTCCCCAACCCTCTAACATACATCACATTTTTTGTATAATTCCTTAGCATTTGTGTGGATAGTGGGCCACCACAGTCCTACAAGCAAGATATTTTGCACGATAGCAATCCCTGCATAATGTCCTCCTGCAATGCCCTCATGTTCTTCCAAAATTATGAATGGCCTCTTGTGTTCCAACACATGTTGTGGAAGTATGCCATATGTGCCTAGTTTGTACAAGCATCCTGTTATTAACTGGTAATTTGAGGCCTTCACTACTAGCTATTTATTCTATGTGATTATATATTCATTTTGGGCAACCCCTAAACTAAGAAGTTGAAAAATGTATATGAAGTAGTCATCAACCATTTCTGTTGTAAATAATTGTGCATATAGAGAATTTTCATCGAGTTTTGATGCATCTTCTTGGGTCAAAATGTGTGACAAACGGTTTGGTCCTGCATTGTGTCTTCAACATTTTACAATGAAATCAAAGTTATACTCCTGGAATAATAACAACCATCTACATATTTATCCCCACCAACACTAGCCTATTAACAAAATATCTCAGTGAAAATGGTTTATATACATTATGAAGTGTGATCCTAACAGGTAGTCTCAGAAATTTTGTAGCATATATACCATTGACGACCGTTCTTGCTCTTTAGTTTTGTATTTTTTCTCAATTTTTTATATTTTTTAGCAAGCAAATGAAATACAATTATCTATATCCCCTTTTCTTGGTTTGTCTAACACTCTGCCCAAGGCCATGTAGGACACATCCACATGAACATGGACGTCCTTTTCCGATTTCGTAAAGTCCAAAATCAACACAATGACCATTTTTTCCTTCAAAGTATCTATAGCCTAATCATATTCTTGATTCCATTGAAACTTTACTTCTTTCTTTCAAATTCTCTTTAGTGGGGTTGTAATATTTGCCTACGCCCATATGAAATTTCTATAGTATCTTTTATGTCCCAAAGTCAGGCACAACTAGCGTACAAATGTTGGTGGAGGTAAATCTACTATGAGCACAATCTTTACATGATTCACCATTATTCCTTGTTTGCGTACCACATGGCCCAACAAAATGACAAATGGAAAATAGAAAATTCAATTCTTCAAATTTAATGATATTTTGCAATTGTCGACACATACCAAGCATAAGACGTAAAACTCAAATGTGTTTCTTCAATAGACTAAACATTGTGCAATCATCGAGATAAACCTCGAAGAATTTATATATAAAATCTTTGAAGTTGCGACGACCACCGTGGAAAATACTATATGTTTTTTATTTAGACCAAAAGGTAGGGAAAATTTTAGGTGCTACTATTCACACATGGTCTAATTTTCCATGATTTTTCCAAAAAAACTATTTCTGAACTTTAATTATTTTCTAAAAATCATTCGCCCATATTTTATAGTATAAAATTATTTTACCTTAAGATTCACCAAAATTTTATAGGGACCATATAAAATCATTAAAATTTTGAATATTTTTACAATGATATAGCCAACTAGTTTATAATTTGCATATTAGTGACTAGTAATATTCTCCAAAGTTTCTAAACTTTAAGAAAAAATTCCATCATTAAAATTTTACCTGTCAAAAGGCAGAATTATATACTCAAACAATCACCATTTTTTCACAAAACTAGTTTTGTGCTTGTCTTTTAGAACAATCTTGAAGTGATGATACCTTCAAAATCTATCCATCAAGGAGTAGGTGTCTTTCCCTTCTACTTTTTATAGTACTTCGTCTATGAATAGGGTACAGAATAGGTCATGTTCACATACATCATTTAATTTCTTCAAGTCCACAGAGATCTTGATTTCACCTATCTTCTTAACTTGCACCACCATTGCACATACCCATTTAAATTCTTTTATTAGTTTAACAATCCTTGCTTCTATTAATATATCTAATTATTTTTTAACATTTTTCTTAGATATTGGAATCAACCTGGAAGGTATCTATTTTACTAGTTTTTCACGTCACTATAATGGTAACTATTTTTCTCTAAGCTCTCCTGCTATACCTTTCATCTATGAGAAAGAGGTGGGTAACAAGTCATGTTATTTGCACAATAAATTGACAATTTTCTTTATTGTTTTGTTATGCAACTAGCTGAAAAAATAGAATAATAGATAGAGCAACGACTTAAAAAGAAGCCTCTTCAAGGGGGCAACCTCCTTTACATTACACAAATGAACAATTCTTGGATGATTCAAATGACAAAACCTCCTTTCTATATATAAGAGTCTAAGGGGTCACAATATAATCAGTGCCAACATAACAATAATTATTTAAGGGAACAACAAAAACAATATGGGCACTACACTAATTACAATGAGGGAATACACTAGTATTATAGGGACCTAACATGTTTCCTCTTTCTAATAGTCTCCAATAGTAGCAAGCTTTGAATTTTCCTCAATCCTAATTTTTAATTTGCACATCTTGACGTGCTTAGCATAGTATACAGATTCATGTTTTGGACCTGTTACTAACTCTCCTATTATGTTTTTGGTAAATACAAATTTCTTGGGTCTTGTTGTAGCAGCTACAACCACCCTCCAAAATTTTTCCTTAGCTTCATTTTGGAGCCTCCCTACCAACCTTTCCCAAAAACATGTCTTGCCATGTAAAGTACACAAGCTATAGTGATTTTCATGTAGAATGACAGCCTGTTTGTGAGAGCTTGTTGCACTCCCTTCACAGGTTGTTTCTTCGAACTTGGTCCAGTTGTAGGCTGAGCAACTCCCTCAAGAAATTGTGCAATTCTAGAGGGGAACCAACCTTCCCTCAAGAAATTTTGCAATCTGTCTAGCAGCCTGTTGGACTCCAGAATTGCGCAAATCTGCCTATTACTATTCACTGGAAAAATTGCGCAATTCCTCCTAGCAGGACTACTCAACCCAAAAACTGCACAATTATGGATAACAGTTAGCTCCTCTGCCCATAAATTATGCAATCCTTTTGGGTAGCCAGCCCAAATCCCTCCCAGAAATGCGCATTTTTTCCCTCAGCTGAGCAGACTGTTGCATGTGAAATTAGGTTGATTAGTTCCCTCTGGGATCGATAAAAACTAATTTGTCATGCATGGACTGCTTCTCCTAAGGCAACATGCAAAGGCATCCCTTGATCCAGGGATCTACTTTTAGCAATTGGAGGTTGCATGCAAGGATCATTTCAGAAACCTCCCACCAAGTGTTGCTCTTCCTAGATTTATGGCATGCGTGTCACATCTTTGATTTTTTCAAAACTCATGAACTAGATGCTGCAGAGATCTTTCCTCGCAGCGACCTTGCAGCTCTGACATCCCACATTACATCTAGGAGTCATTGAAACATTTAGCTCAGTTGTTTTGGGGTAAGCCCGCCTTTCATGTCTTGTGTTGCATTTGTGTCACATTTTGTGTTTTGCTTTGTGTGACTATTGTCTGCTTGATTTCAGTGAGCGCTTAGTGTCATTTTGATGCATGTTAGATTGTAGAAGCATCATTTCAGTTTTCATTTTCATCTCACTGTTGTCACATGCATGATACTATTTTTCACAAATGGTTATCATTGCGGCGATGCGCTTCACACACATGCAGGCTTCCTTTTTTCTGAATCGTACGCTTGTTGTTTGCATGAATGATCATTCAGCCTTGTTTTCGCTCATCTCATCAGGCATTCACACTTATCATGTTTTTACTCACCCATTGGTTGGATTGGGCATTATTCACGCTTCTCATGTTTTTAGTCACCCGTCGGCTAGCACAGCGCATTTCCGAAAGCGAAGGCTATGCCTTCCCTCTAGAAATTGTGCAACTCTAGTCAAGCACTAACCTCCAAGCTTGCAATGTGCAGCAATTCTTGGAGGTAGTGTCTTGTTGGCCCAAGAAACTGTGGAAAGCAGTTTGCTGGTTACATGTCACTAATGACTGAAATGGTGCATTGCACAGTTTTTGTCCTCATCAAGCTAGGCTAGACTATGCATTGCCTAGTTCCATTAGTCAATCAACCTCCTGACAACCCGAACTATGACTTGCGTAGTTTTGGCAATCACTCTCCCAACCTCCTAGTGGAAATTGCACAACCTTCATGATCAGTCACACAGGTATGTTGCAAGTGTGTTCTCAAGTCCATTTTGGTTTTAAACTGATAGATTTCCTTCCATGAGTGTTGCCATGTCTCTAGGTATTGTAGGTGTTCATCTGCCTTTCAGCAGCACAGGTACAATGATTTCCAGGAGAGCAGAGTCAAAGACACCATTTAGAGCACACTTGGGGATGCAGTCGATCAAGTGTTTATGAACCTCCCTACCCACGAAGACATCAAGTTGTTTGTAGACAAGGAAATCAAGATGTGATGGTAGCAGCATCACAACAAGCAACACCATTAACAGATGCTAGAGGCATCATATCAGATGCAACGAACACAAGAGAAGGTCGTTAGCAACACAGAGGCAGAACAAAGTTGCAATCTCAAGCAGATCCACTTGTGATGAAAGAAACTTTGGAAACTCATGCTATGAGGTGACGACATGACATGAAGATTGCACGAAGTACACGGGGCACAACATGCACTCACAGATGAAACTGCGACCATACAAGTTATAGATCCATCCCAGCAGTTAGCACAGAGCAGACAAGGTGAGTAGTGGTGTTTATTACATGCAAGGGAATGTAGAAGCATGCATGTCATTGTAGTGGTGTTTATTACATGCAAGGGAATGTAGAAGCTTGCATGTCATTATGCACATGCATGTGATCCCACCCATTTGGCACACTCACCAAGGCAAAGACAAGAAGCAAGTCCAACTAGAGCTGAACATGTACTTCCACAAGATGATGTGCATGACCACCAGCACACACTTGAAGATCAGCACAAACATTATGCATCAGTGTCTTCTCGGTTCGGCTGCATCCAAGAAGACCATGCACATGCTATCAGATGCGTTAGATGGAGGAGCAATACCAGTGCACCTGGATGCAATGAAGGAAAGTGTTCACTTCAGCAAGATGTCACCTTTGAGCACATGGACATCATCACTGATGAGCAAGCTTGGCATTAGCTCACCACCTTCGACCATCACAAGTATGTCAAAGAGTTGATCTCACCAGAATTGTCTGAGTGTCAGTGATGTCTTGCACATTTTATCTCACATGGGCACATGTGCATTGTAATGTAACGTCTTTTCAAGTGGAAGTTCAAGTTTCGATAGTTGAATGTAAGAGTCATAGATTAGTTAAAGAGTCATGAGGATAGATGAACAGTCTCAAAGGGGAATGTCAAGGGTCACCCCACCCTTTACTACAAATAGTACATAACAACTCATTGTATATGCTTTTGGTCAACCAAGCTTTGATATGAGTATCTTAGAGAAATATTGGACAATATTGTAACACACCTTGGCTTCTCCACTGCTTAGAGATAGTATATCTCTTTGGAGTAGGAGGAGGTTGTGGCTGTAAAGTTCCGCTATCGGAACTAGTGGTTGGACATGGATGTATTGTATCACTAGAACTTACACTTCTTAATATAACAAAGCCAACACGTTTTTATGCATATGTTATTATTTTAGTTGGACTATTCTGGTTGCTGTACCAATGTATGTTATTTAAATTACGCATTTGTGTATGAACTATTTTGTATGAAATTGTATAAATCTTGTTGTAGATGTGTTATTGGTTTAAACATTACTTTGTATTGCTCGCTATCTTTCTTTCCAGCTTGTGATGCATCTTCGCTTGTGTGTTCCCTTCCAAGCCGAGTACTATTACAGATTTCCAAGGGGTGCACTCACCTCACTCTGCGTGTGTTAGAACCTCTCATGCACCTTCCTTGAATTACTACAGTTGTCACACCCTTGCTACCAATAGGGACATCTTACTTGCCTCTGTGTGAAATTTTGATGAAGGCATTACCGTACGACCCACTGCTGGAACTCCTACACCAAATGACTTGAAGTCTAATTGGGACTTCTTACTAGGGATTTCCCTTGACATGTTGGCGGGTCCAGCACTGTAAACATTTCTGGTGCTAGAAGGAGGTCTAGATGACAAGTCGAGTCCTCATCATTTGTTTTAAGTGTTCGCACATCTATCGTGGAGTTCGTTATATTTCACCCTCTAAAATTTTTGTCCAACGAACATATCTTTCACATCAAGAGGGAGTTCTAGGATCACTTGTCAGAAATCATATATGATGTTGAAGGCAAAGTGGCATGGCCTGAGCACTTAGATGAATTCCATGCGCTCATGGAGGGCATGGAAGATTTTAATGAAACATAGGTATGTTTACTGCTCACTCACACACTTCACGACCACCCATCACAATGGTGTGGCAGACTACCTCATAACTTTGTGCACTCATTCAAGCAGTTCAATGATCTAAATTTGTTTTCCACCATTTTAATCCTGAAGTACTTGATATAAAATTGTTAAAACAATAGAAGGCCCTGCACGAATCACCTATGGAGTTTTCGAAGCACTTCCTTCTATTCATGTTTCAACCACTGAAAAGTCAGATGAAATTTCAGCATCTCATGGATAGATTTGAATATTTCCTTATCCAATATGTTAATCTGAAGAAGAAGTTCAAGCTCAAACCACAGTCAGCATACTTTTATGATGGAGCTATGCAATCATAGAGGAACATAGTTGTTGTCACAAGTGACTGTCTTCCATCCCCTCATCAAACAGATCCACCATCGCAGAGTGATGTGGGAGAGCATGAAAACACAATTGTTCAACCATCACATCCTCCCAAAATTTCGCCTTCCTATTTTCACACAATCTTGGTTGGGAATACCATGGGCTATCACATGTATTTCACTCCTCAGCCTTTGTCCTCATATTTTTATCATCCTCCAAATTGCACTGTCTTGTGTTCTTCCGTTCTGCACTCTATACCTATTTTGAATGAGGATCGATCTATTGACGGAGTTGGTGTTGCAAAACCAACATGCGCTATCATTCGTGAAGAGTATGACTAGGAGCTTGAACATCCACCGACGGTAGAGGACAATCCCCGTCTGTCCGTACCTCCTCCATTTTTTCCTGACCTGCTTGGTGATCTTGCCATCACGGATTTTTCATGTGAATCTCCATCCACAGACGCACCCATTGTTGATCATTAACAGGACATAGCAGATGTGAGTCCATCATTTGACAATAAAGAGGAACAATCATTCTTTGAACATCCACTTGATTTTTCATCTATATTTTCTAGAAATGTAGAGGATGAACATTCTTACTTCTCACCTACCCCTCTATGTGATTCATCAAATCATGAGGATGTCGACCAACATCCTAAGTTTTATGATCTTGGTTTTCGTGCTCTCTTTACCTCATCATATGATCACGATGTTGATTCACTCGTTTTTAATCCATCTAAGTCTTTGTTCTATGATGATCCATCTGTTAACAAAGTCGAAACCTAGCAAACTATCAAGGCACTTCAGCCCGAGATGATGGTTATGCTAGATCCTCGCTATCCTAAGGTTGGTTTCACTTTTGATAAGGAAATTGTTCAAACATGCAAGGCTCCTCATCACTCATATGTATGCATTGAACATTAATCTAACACTTATATTTCACTTCCTCCACTCAAACTACATGATCCCATCGCTCATGCATTGGAGGAATCTTACTCAGCAAGCACACTTGTGCAACGTAAGTGGTTTACCTTCCTCATGTGTGCTTGCATGTCACAGTCAAGAGTGTCCATCTGTTTAACGTCTGCACGTAGTGTAACACATCATCATGGTATGTCCACGGACTACATGTCATGCAATTTCACTCATTTTTGTCCTATGGACACTTGTAAGATCGAAGTGTGTATGTCTTCATTGTTGTATCTTTCACATCTACTGGTTCGCGAAGCTGTTTTTTTTGTGAACCATGCCTTCACCAAGATGGGTCAACCAATGCATCGGTGGCTGCATTGGAAGTATCACTTCACATGAGATGACCCATTCACTGTTAACTTAGGAGTAGGAGTAGTGTTTTCTTTTTCAGATGTTTTCTTGTATGCATGTTTCCTTATTTATTTGTGTGTTCACTTGCTTGCTTGTTTGTTTTCTTACTCACTTTGATTTTGCATTTACCTCTTCTTCTTCTTTGATTTGTTGTTTATTTTCTTGTTCTTGTTCGTAGGTTAGTTTTGCTTGAAACCATGGATGACTCTTGGAACAAGTTGGGTAAAAGTACAAGAGACCTTGTGTAGCTGTCACTACTTAGTTATCTTTCATCCTACCTCTGTATGATGAACTTGTTACTTTTAGTCCATGATATGCTAAAGGAAAATATGTATTGTTTGAAGTGAACCTTGGTGAAAACACAACGCTTGTGCACTAACTAGTGTCACATACTCTAGTCGATTGTTTTCTGGTTAACACTTGTTAGCTCAGTCAAGTAGAGTAAGGTGGGGGGAAACCTTAATAAGCATGTCAGAGGTATATAATAAACTACTTCTATAGAGGAACAACCTCTTATGCTCTCAATAAGTTGGGATCCTTCTTCCACCTCTGAAATGAATAAGTGTTATGCACAGTTATGAAAAAATGAAAAAATGAAAAGTAAAAAATGAAAAATGGATAAGGTGAAAGAAGAGAAAGGCTTTCTATGCAGAGAGGTGATGTAAGTAACACCGCTAAGGTATTGACCAGGCTCCCTAGCATCGGAGCGATTCTTGTGTTCCTTCATGAGTCTGTTGAGGTACTGTCTAGGCCCGCTGGTAGTAGAGACACACCAGAGATGAAACTAAGACTCTGACAGCTATACTGCTTGTGCATCAACATACCCCTCAGCCCCAATCGAAAAAATTGTGTTTCCTTGACTTGGAATGTGTGTCAATTGACCAAGAGCTTGGAGGATGCTACATCTTACAATCAAGCTAGTTTGAAACCAAGACAAACTAAGAACTAAAAAAAACTTACGAAGGTGTTAGACTTGCTTTTCATGAACAAGGTCCAGTCAAAGAGCTAGAGTTCTACCAGTGTCTCACCAAGTGTTGTAGCGGCTACAACCACCCTCCAAAATTTTGGCTTAGCTTCATTTTGGAGCCTCCCTACCAACCTTTCACAGCAGCATGTCTTGCCTTGTCAGGTACATAAGCTACAATGATTTTCAAGTAGAATGACATCTGTTTGTGAGAGCTTGTTGCATTACCCTCACATGTTGTTTCTTTAGACAAGGTCCAACTGCAGGATGAGCTGCTCCATCAATAAATTACGCAATTTTGGAGGGGAACCAACCTTATCTCCAGAAATTGTGCAATTTTGTCTGGTAGCCTACTGGGCTCTAGAATTGCGCAAATGTTCATGGCACTATTCACTAGAAAATTTGCACAATTCCTCCCAGAAAGACTACTCAGCCCAGAAATTGTGCAATTTTGGGTAGCAGTTGTAGAGCATTGGAAAGGTATGTTTTAACGCATAACTTAGTGGTGTTTCAAGCAATAGTTGTAATCTTTTCTTTATTATACAATAGGGAGAATGCAATGAGAATGAATATAAATGATCCAATCACTGAAAGTATCTTCTTTCATGTAGGAAAGGACAAAAGTAAGAAGGCGCGGTGCTAAACAAGAGTCCCATGAGCAGATAACAGCTATCCCCCTAATTCTAAATAAAGTCCAGACCAGGGCGAGTAAATTAAGGCAGATCAATCCGGGATAAGATGAAGGACTGTCAGTGCGGAAGACTAGGAAGAAAAAAGAAAGGAGTTAACTGTTTAACAGATCCCTCAGGATCTTTGATCCTGAGGGATCGTTACGTTCAATTATTTTGTTGTTTAGTTAACTCCGCCATTACTTGTATAAGAAGGGACGGCATCGAAGACTTAAGGGATATCAGATATATTTTGTATTTTTACTTTCTGTTTTATAAGCTGCACTATTGGTTATACTCAGACTATCGAGTCTCTTTGAGACTTAGTTTTGCTGTACTATCATTGATGCGTTAATATAATATATTTGGTGTTATTTCCCCTTTGCATCTGAAGTAAGTTACGGCGGTGTGCCATTGAGAGCTAAGGGCCCGGCTCCAATGGACACTGGCTTATTGTATCATTACAGTTTGGCTTTGTATGGTTTGTTTACTGTCTTCTATAATCTGATATACGTACATGATGTTCCATACTTGTTTATCAGTAGTTTTCCTTTTGTAAATATTTGTAACGAGCTTACAGCATATTGCCAGAATTGATTACATAACATTGTTCTAAGTTGTTCACTTCCGTTACAGACTTTATAGGCGGAATGTTTCAGCTACATATGGTTGAAGTAATGAACTACTGGTAATCGTTTCAGATTATGTTTGTATATGATTGACGTTCCCTGTTTATGGTGATTTGTTGTTCCATTTGACTAACTATCTACTTGTACAAAAGATTGCTCTTTATTTGTATGTGAGTTGATGCCAAGAATTAAGAGTGTTGAACTCGCGAGATTTAGTTTTTTTACTGCTGTTCCATTTCCAAGTTGCTGTTCCATTTCTGAATTGTCGTTCCATTCTATTTTCTTGCTGTTCCTTTTACTTGCATTCATTGATATCGTGTGGGAGGAGGATCAAGGCTGTCGTGAGACACAGCAGACGCTATTATGCTCCCAGATCCATGATCCATACTCTAATTTCTTTTCCTTTATCAGTTTCTAAAGGGATGGGTTACTGCTTCCGTACCCTTGACTGACAAAGTTGCCATGTGTGAATCCTTTATGTAGAAGTAATTTAGCATAGCTTAGCATCCATTTATTCTTGTATTTCTTAGATCTATACTACGAAGCATTACTTTGACAAATCGCCTCAAATTGAGATACCCTTCGCAATAACAAAAACGTTCCCGGATTGACTTGTAATGGGAGATAACTAGAGGTGAAAAAGGCCCTTGTTACAGCTCTACATTTTGGCGCCATTGCCGGGGAAGGGTATAGCCATTTGTTTTTAAAACAGGGTAGTGTGTGAGTCTGCCAGGGGGGAATTGGATTTTAAAAACGGAAGGTAAGAACCTACATATGGAGCATGTAAAAGCCCTGCTCCACCGTCCGCCTTCCCAGCAGAAGTTGATTGGTTAAATAGGATTTAGCAGTTTAATTGGAGTGCATGACTAAGCAGAAAAAGCCCGAAAGAAATCAGAAGTCTCCATCTAAAGCCGAAAAAGCCAAGGGGCCGGTGACCCTTGGGCGAACGACCTTCATAGACGAAATCTATAAGAAAGCCGAATCTCAGCCATCAGTAGGTTATAGGAAAACCAATTCCAAACAACCTACTAGTTCCCTTCAGGCCTCAGAATCACCATATGAAGCCTTTGCGGAGGTGCACAGTCAAACAGAAGAGCAGGACTTTCAAGAAGTTGAAAATTGGACTCCTGGACTGTTGCACGAAGGGAATCTTAGTAACCTTTGTGAATGAGAAGGAGAAACAGGGGAAATCAGGGAATCTAGATCTCCTAACGAAGCAAACCAGCCTTTGAATAGTCTGGATAAAGGAAGCGCTGCAAAAATTCTTGTTGAAGGAATTCATTCACCTCAGATAGTGGGGACCATCATTATCCCTGATAAAGGGAGCGCTATCAAAACAATCCCCGTTGAGACTACCCCTACTCAACCAAGGAACACTCTCTTAGAAATTCTTGAAGATTACTGGCATATATTCGATCTCATGGTGCAGAATCAGCCAAATACCCAGACCTCCACGTTGCAATACCCTATAGTAGACTCTGTAGCGAATGCGCCCATGAAAGCCATCCCCCTCCAGCATATCCCCACATTCCATGGCCTTACATCAGAGGATCCGGATGCATTCTTGTTCGAATTTGATGTATTATGTAGAGGATACGATTACACTACCAATCCCCAGAAATTAAAATTATTCCCCTCCACATTAAAAGGGGCCGCCTTGAGATGGTTTATGGGTTTAGGTGGTGGGGTTATTAACAATTGGGATCAAATGAAAGAAGCCTTTTTAAAGAAATATCAGGATTACTGTAGGTCAAGAGAGTTAAAAGATGAAAATTTTCAAATGTCATCCAGACCAAACGAGACTCTAGAAGAATATGTAGAACGTTTCCAATATAACTTGCAAAGATCTCCCTATGCATCGTTGCCTCTACCTGATAATGTATTGAAAACTGCATTAATTAGAGGTATGAAAGAGCAATGGATTGAAACGTTGAATATTATGGGGAAAGGAGACATTTATCAGGAAAATTTCGCTGACATCATTGATCTGTGTATCAGGAGCTCAAGAGGCAGCACAAGGATAAAACTAGCAGAATATGATCGCTTTACCAGAGATCACAGAACATCAACAGAGGGAGTAACACGTGTGGAACTTGGAAATTTGCTAGAAAATTTTAAAACTGATATCCTGGGGACATTGACTACACAGCTTGATATTTTGCATGCTAAACAGAAGCAAGCAGAGGCGGAACAAAATCTAGCAATCTTCTGTCCTCGATGTAGGAAGAAACATAGCCACAAGGAATGCCCGCTCGATACAGTTCAAACATGTGCTATCTGTACCAAGGACCACCTGACTGAAAGCTGCCCCTCACTTCCTGGTTTGAAGGCAGTATACAAAGAAGCAGAAGAGGAGCCAGAATCAACATATTTTATTAACCAGCGTCGTCAATGGAAGCCAAGGCAATCTGGTATGTTTTCAGACCCCTCTTCTTCTTTTCAACCCCCGCAGTTTAATGCTCAGCAACAGAATATGTGGCAAAACCAGTCTCAGCACCCATTTTCGAATTGGTCACCTCAAATGTTCCCTACTCCAAATCGTTGGATGAATCAATCTGGTTGGCCAAACTTCCCATATCCCCCACCATACTGGCAGAATAATGCATATCCTCCGCAATGGACCCCTTCTACTTCGCAAGGTTCACCCTGGCAGACAAACTGGCCAAGATCAACATATCAATTGCCAGGATCAATCCCGCTCCCTCAACCAACTCTGCCAGCCTTACAACAAAATCCCCAGCCTAACTTGAGACCGTAGCTCCCAGCCCAACCCAACCCTAATCCAAATAATAGACCAGTTCAATCTCTTCAAATTACAGAATCCCCAGAGATTGAACCAGATCTGCAGGAGTGCAATGATCTCCAGTTAAGATCTGGGCGAATAATAGAAACCGAGGGACATAGAACAACTCACATTGAAGATCAGTTGCCTATAACACAACCATCACAAGAGGAAGATGTAAGAAAAGACCAAGCCCATCAGCGAGTAATTACATCTCCTCCACCTTTCCCAGAACGATTGGCCATCCCGCGACCAACGCAATATCCAGATTTCGATATTCTGGGAGAACTTCAAAACTTGTATATAAGAATTCCTTTCCTTCAAGCTATACAGGATATCCCCATATATACAAAAACCATAAAAGACCTGTGTAGCAGAAAACCAAAAAGAAATATAACCTCTAACCCAAAAGTCCAGGTAGTCGGCACCTTATCTGACCTCCTATCAGGAAAGAGACACCAGTCAAATACGAGGACCCTGGAAACCCAATTGTCACTGTTCAAATCTGTGGGCAGACCTTGACCAACATTTTAGTTGATCTAGGGGCTACAATTAACATCCTGACAACATCAACTTGCCAGAAGCTCGGAATTACATCGGTAGAACCTACTTCCACTTTGTTAGAACTAGCCGACCGATCAGTAATAAGACTAGAAGGCACCTTGTATGATATTATGGTTTCAGTAGACTCTTGGGAATACCCGACCGATTTCCTGATAATTAATCCAAAAACCCGACTAGATGGACATCCGCTAATTCTAGGTAGACCGTGGCTCGCCACTGCTGACGCCTATATTGGTTTCCGGCAGGGAAACATGACTATAACCAGAGGGCCGGATATTAAAAATCTAATTCTGTACCCTCCAGCGCAGCCAAGCATCACACCTCATACATCACTAACCAACCTCCGCCCTGCCTCATATATCACTGACAATATTAGACCCCCATTAACAGTCCAGGAAGCGCTAGATTTCAAAGATCAAACCGAAGATGACGCCATCAATAAATTCATTAATCAAACTGAATCTACATCGTATGCACACTGTTGTATGATAAAAGCGGCATTTGACAATGAATTAGAGGAGGATCCCCTAAAAGACGGACATGACCAAATTATACCTATGACTTCCGTCGCTAATAGCAAAGTAGTGCAAATTGAACCGGGGAAAACTTTAAATATTAACGCTAACCTGACACCAAAGCAAGAGACAAAACTCATCCAGCTGTTACGAAAGTATCAGGAGGCATTTGCATGGGACTATCCCGATATGAAAGGGATTGATCCCCAGCTATGCACACATCGTATTTATATCGAGAAAGATGCAAGACCTGTTCGACAACCGCAAAGAAGACTCAATCCCCACTTAAAAGACGTTGTAAAAGATGAGCTTCAAAAACTTCTAGACGTTAATTTTATTTATCCTATTTCTGACAGCAAATGGGTCTCCCCACTTGTGGTAGTACCTAAAAAGAATGGGAAATGGAGGATCTGTGTCGATTATAGAGAATTAAACAAAGCTACACAAAAAGATCACTTCCCTCTCCCATTCATAGATCAGGTACTTGACACCTTAGCAGGCAAGAAATTCTTTTCTTTCTTGGACGGCTTCAGCGGATACAATCAGATTCAGATTGCCCCTG